>JADBJO010025417.1:0-10000 GCA_016801955.1 Conus betulinus
AAGATAGGTCAATTATTGTTCCAGTTTTTTCATTCATATCACACACACACACACACACACACACAGCGCAATACGCACATACAAACACACGCGCGCGCGAACACACCCACGTGTGAAGGCACATGCATAAGAGAGAGAGAGAGAGAGAGGTAGTGAGAGAGAGAGAAACAGAGAGAGAGAGAGAGAGACCGACAGACAGACAGACAGACAGACAGAGCTAGGGAAGGGGTGGTGGCACAGAGAAATAAAGACACAGGAGATGCCAATGGGACGAGATGCTCTCACACACTATCAGCATCGTCATATGTAGCCATGTAAGGAGGGCAGATAAACTAGAGACAGACACACTGGAAAGACACTAACGGCAATTCACTGTTGTAACTGCCACCATTCTTGGAATCCCCCAAGCGAAGAGCAACTGCAGTGATCTCCATCAAGCATGCTGGAGATTGCTGGCGCCGGAAACGTTTGAGATCAATGAACCACGATCAGAAAACAGATGACGGTAAATTCTTATTTTAGCTCATCCTGACCATACGCGCGCGCACACACACACAGGGGCAAGCAAATCAGAGAAGAGAGACAGACAGACAGACATAAATAGACAGAGAAATGTATGAAGGATGGAGGCACAGAGAGTAGGAAACACCAATGGGATGAAGAGCCCTCTACCAGCATCGTCATATACAGCCGTGCTAAGGAGGGCGGAAACACCAGAAGCAGACATAAGGCAACGACACTAAAGACCATTCACCACTGTAACTGCCAACATTCTTGGTATCCCCTCTCGGAATATATATATATATATATCTGAATAATTAAGTACTGGGGGGGAAAAACAAGTGTAGGTTAACAATTCTTCCATCATTATAGTTACGACTTGGCAAAGATTTTAAAATTAAAAGATAAAAGTTGCACATTATAAAAATGAAAACCCTTCACTAACTGCATGAGGGAACCATCGCAGTCCCTCTGGAAGGCAGATCTATATGCATCGCCTGCTCCAAGGACTTTTGTCCGCTTAATCGGAACTCATCAGGGAAACACGGCTGATTGCGTCTGTCCTCTTGGCGTCAAATAGGGATACATCACAGTCCGTAATCCTGTGGTGTTCTCACCACCAAGGGGTTCAAAGAAGAATCCAACAGCACCCCCCCAAAGCAGCCAGCGAAAGATAGTAGAATAAAATAAAACAAAAGTGTGGAGAGGTAAAAAGTTGCTGAAAAAAAACTAAAATCATTATGCAAACAGTATAAATGTAGGGGACAATCTTTGAGCCTATGCTTGAGGATCCATTGAAGGATGGAAGGGAGATACAAAAAAATATGGAACAGTCTGAGTGGTCAGCTCTGCCGTTCAATAACCCAGGCATTGTCAGCGGCTAAGAATTGTGTAGAACAACCTTTACTTGGATCTCCTAAGAGATGCAATCGCCCACTGACTGACCAAAACAATACAACGCTGAACAATTAACCAGTAGTATATATAAAGATACTACTGTAGCAACATGTTTTTTGCCATCATTTGCTGTGGATTCTGAACACTCCTCCTGTAACAACATGTTTTCTCCATCAGTTTGTGGTGGAGCCTGGATACTTCTCATGTAAGAAACACGTTTTCGCCATCATTTGTTGTGGATCGTGGATAATTCTCCTGTAACAACATGTTTTCTCCGTCATTTTGCAGCAGAGTCTGAATACTTCTCTGAAACAAAATGTTTTCACCGTCATTTTGTTGTGGAGGCCGAAATACTTCTGTAACATTATTTGGCCATCATTTTGTCTCGAAGCCTGATTACTTCTCCTGTAACAATATGCTTCACCATCATTTTGTAGCGGAGCCTGATTGCTTCTCCGTCCTGGATGACCTGAACGACGTATTTATAAACCCCCCCCCCTTTTTTTTTTTTTTTTTTTTTCTTCCTTTTATTATTTTTTTTTTTCCTTGTGTGTAGGGAGTGGGGTATTGTGGGGTGTGTGTGGGGAGCGGGGGGGGGGGGGGGGGGGGGGGGGGGGGGGGGGTGGGGAGGCTATCCTGAAAACTGACACATATTATAAAGTTATGAGGAGATTTAACAAAAACAATCTCACTGTCTCTCTGTCTCTGTCTCTCTCTCTCTCCTCTCTCTCACACACACACGCACACACACACACACGCACAACACACACGCACGCACACACACACACACACACACACACACACACACACACACACACACACACACACACACACACACTGTCAAGGTCAATAACCTCTTTGATCCACAGACTTAAACTTAATGGTTTTAAAACAAAATTTACAAATGACATAAATAAAGCTGTGGCGAAAAAGATATCAAATATGCAGAAAGTACTAAGATGTGAACCGTTTTTTTTTTTTTTTTTTTTTTTTTATTTAGTTTTTTTTTTAAAGACTTTACTTGCTTTAGCTGAATCTTCCCTGGATGAAATTTTAAGTAAGTCCTCAATAATATGTGACAATGGCATTGACTCGGGGTCCGATTTTTTACATACCTGTAAAGAGACCCAGATGCTGTATCTTTATTGGATGATACTTGGTATATTTTCAAGTGCTGCTGCGTTCTTCTATTTTGTGTCTAGACCACATAACGTGAATAGACATTAAATTGAAGACTACACACACACACACACACACACACACACACACACACACACACATACACGAGCGCATACACTCGTCCTCGCACGCACACGCGCGCACGCACAAATGCACACACATACACACGCGCGCGCGCGCGCGCGCGCGCACACACACACACACACACACACACACACACACACACACACACACAGAGCTTTCATTCATCAGATTACTACCTGTGACACGTCTGTCGAGTTACGTATCATTCTAGTACGTAATTTGTTTTATATTACGTCATATTGAAATATTTACGTCTCTTCCCTCACTACCTTACCTGCTGGCACTCAGGGAGGATGTCATGTGCTGACGAAGGCAAATAAAGCCGAAAATTTCATTTAATGAAACAATAAATTCCAAGGATAAATACCGAGCACCGTTCCAGCAACTTACAGAGCAGCTAGGTGTTGCAATGACTGCAAGAAATATTGAATTATAAACATGATCGTTTATTATGAATTATGAATGATCGTTTGTGGGAAATGAATGTTCAGAGGATGACTACGTCATCTCACTCAATATTCATTTCCAGTCATCACACCGAACATTCATTTCCTAACAAACAACCCAAGTGGAACCAGCCGCTGTGGCGAAGTGGTTAGCGTCGCGGACTCCCGGCTGGGAGGTCGTGGGTTCGAATCCCATTAGAGTCATGTGGGGGTTTCTGCCCCGACTGGCTCCTACCAGAGTTGAGTTTGCTGCGGACTCAGCTGGGAAGACTGGGACCACACAGTCGAGTTTTGTCCACTTAATGGATGCGTTTCTGAGAGTGTTGCTCAAATTTCCTGACCAACACTGCAGGTGTCTGTATCTCTCGGGCCTGGTTGACGCCGGGGATATATTATGAAAGGAAGCGTAGAGTACAGCCCTGTCATGTAGTCTCAGACCGAAATGGAAATCCGTAGCATCATCTTAAATCATCCTCATTCTCTCATCAGCATCAGCAAAAAAAGTCTCAAATTCTGTGGCCCTTCATGCCCTGCTCTCATGGTGACCTCAATTTCGATGTCCTCTCCACGTCTGTGGCCTTGGTTTGGTTCCGTCGGGGTCACCGGTATCGAGTCCATGGGGGCTGTCGTTGGACGGACGTGGTGGCGCCCTCCGGAGGGAGAGCTCACTCACGCCGGCTCCGCGACTAAGCAATTATTGTCGTCAGTAGGGGGCTTAGTAGGTGGTGTCCTGCGTATGTTAGATCAGAACAGGCGCCACTGAACACCACTGAAGTGACTCGGCAGCAGTGCAGTGTCTTCTCCGGTGGGTTGCCTCTTGACGACTTGACATTGACTGCTCCCTGTGGATTGCCGGTGCCGGGCTGCTGCGTCGGGGCCGACCGGGCCGTGGCTGTGGACGGGGTGTCGGAATGAGCGGCGTGGGTGCACTGCCTCTGAGGTGGCGCAGAGGTTGGACAGCAATCGCCTTCATTTCAAACGAAAGCTTTCACGAAATATCGTTTCGCTCTTTGTCGTGCGATAGGATTGTTCATGCCGGTATTCATGTATCCATCTTTAACTTCTTTAGCCTTAATATACTGTTGTGTAGTCACTCTGAGAGATACGGTACTGGTCCCCACGTAGGGAAACACACTTATCGTTCAGTGTCGGTCGGAACTCACACGAAGACTCATACGTCGACAACATCACAACATGGAAAAGAAACGACGGTTACGTTTTGTGAGCTGAAAAATTAAAAGGCTCACCCGCAACAGCTTGCCTCGAACGTTAAGAAGAGGAAATAATAAAACCACTACGTTGGTGCTGCTCTATGAAGGGTTAACTTTTCCCATTGACTTTTTAACTCGTTTCCAAGAAAGTAACACCATCATCATCATTATCATCATCAACAGCAACAACACACGGCACGAGAAAATGGCGAACTGGCACTGCTAGTAGCGGAGCTCCGCATTGGAATCCAAAGTCAAGGCACTTGGTGTGTGGAGCCAATACTGCACCGCGTTGCTGAAGCGATAATAGTTTGGGCGGCGCCGCAGCGAACATTGGCTTCTGCGAGGAACATTTGTTCTTCATTGGATCCGCGTTTGATGCAATGATACTTTGCGTGCGTGCGCCGGGCCGCCGTGATTCTTTGCACGGTCTGCGAGCGCGTGCTCTGTAAAAAGTACGTCATCATTCCATTCTTATGAATCGCAGACAAGGGGCGCGAGATTTATATTCTGCACTACCGGCTTGCGTTCCGGGGGCGAAACGTTTGAATCAAAAATCACGTGACCGTAAGCATGATGTAATTTTCTTTCGAACGATTCGATTAGGCTTACAATCACATGATTTTTGATTCAAACGTTTGACTACGTTCAGTCCCCCGGAAACCCAAGCCCGGTCTCTTTTGCAGTCTGGAGCCAGAATTTTTCTTTGTGTTTGGGTGCCAGAAACCATCATTGTCAGTTTACAGCCAGTCTACGACCACAAGGTACTAAAATTTCTGTTTGCTTAGTTTGTTACCAAAACCGTCAATTTGAAAAGTTAAGAATCATGTCTTCTTATTGTCACAAAGGAGAGAACAATTCGTAAAATGACCAGAGATGAAATTTCATCTTGTCTGGCAGAATCGCGCGCTGCCATGGAAAATGGTGCCACACATCCTGCAACTTTCCTGGGGTATTCTGATCATAATGGGCGTTTTCTTTAAGGATGAGAGTGTGAAAGGAAATATTTTGCAGTATCAATAGAGTACAATCAATGATGCATCGATTTTTGAGACATTCAAATTATGCAATGAAAATCCAATATTCCAGCAACACTACACCAACATTGCATACACACTGGAACCAGCGATGAATCCAATGCAGAACCAATGGAATGGACCAATATTGGCCGAATGTACGATTCATATTGGAGCAATGTTGGATCCAAAGGTTAGCCAATATTAAGACAACAATGGGCCAATGTTGCACCAGTATTGCAGCAATGTTCGAAAAACATTGGATCCAATAGAAGATCCGATATTGCCCCAATGTTAGGGCGATTTGCACTTCCTACACTGGAGCAATATTGTACTACAATGTTGCCCCAATGATACAGCCAATATTGGGGCAATGTTGGACCAATATTGCCGTGCTGTTTGAGGTGCTTCAACATCTGGGGATTAGTGTCTCACCTTCAAAATTAATTCCTCGCCTCCACAAAGAAAGAATTCTATGCGCGTTATAACCTCCAGGAGGAAAGAATTCTATGTGCATTACAGCCTCCACAATGAAAGAATTCTATGTTCGTTATAGCCTCCGCAATGAAAGAATTCTATGTTCGTTACAGCTTCCACAATGAAAAGAATTCTATGTGCGTTATAGCCTCCACTATGAAAGAATTCTATGTTCGTTACAGCCTCCACAAGGAAAGAATTCTATGTTCGTTATAGCCTCCGCAAAGAAAGAATTGTATGTGCGTTATAGTCTCCACAAATTCTATGAGGTTATAGCCTCCACAAAGAAAGAATTTTCTGTGCGTTATAGCCTCCAGAAAGGACGTTCTGTTTGGCCTGTGTCTGCTTGTTCATTTGTCTTTCTCTCTTTCTTTCTCTATTTCTTTTCTTTCTGTCTGTCTGTCTGTCTGTCTGTCTGTCTTTCAGCAAGATGAATCAAAAACTCTTCAACTGACTGTATCCAAACTTGGTGGAAAAATGATAAGTGCCCTGGGGGGCGAACCCTTTGTGTTTTTTTGGTGAAGAATCGCTTCGTGTGTTAGGATCCCTATGCAGATCTTGAATCCGTTGAAAAAAAAAAATGTTCCTCTGAACATAAACGATTTTGAGGTTAGTGTTTGTGAAATGATTACAATTCATTTAGTAATAGTTTATATCGAATATATAAAGTTCCAGAATGATATAAACCTTGATATTTCGCATTTTATTATTCTTTTAAAAAAAAAAAAGTACACGGGAAATAACTTTCAATTCAGACATATTACTTCCCCTGGCAACACAAAATGATAGCGCGTGACAGAGCTCCGCGCTCTCCAGAGTGTTCTTCTATTGATCATTGCCATGACAATGGACGATTGTTCTCATCGCTGGAAGAGACCCTTGGCAAGAACTCCAGTAAGGTGAAAGCGTCCGAAGGCATTAAAGATGTGCTATCCAAACAAAACCAAACTTGTAGGAGATTTCTATGAATGATGAATGCCGCCATGCTCAATGCATTAAATGTAACATGTCTCGTTCAAAGGCGTCCATGATGCTACCATTGGGAACGATGGGTGCACGGGTGAACGCATCACAGCATTTTGTTAGCATGCAACGGAACAGAATGCGATCCATGTAACGCATAGGAACACACACACGCGCGCGCGCGCGCACACACACACACACACACACACACACACACACACACACACATACACACACACACACACACACACACATACACACACACACACACACACACACACGCTAGCAAGAACGCAAACAAGCACGCACGCACGCGCACGCGCGCGCACGCACGCACGCACACACACACACACACACACACACACACACACACACACACACACACACACAAACACACACACAAAAACACACACACGCACACAAAACACACACACAAACACACACACACACACACACACGAACGCGCGCGCGCGCGCGCGCATGCACGCACGCACGCACGCACGCACGCACGCACGCACGCACACACACACACACACATACACAAACAAAACCTGCGAACAGACACTCGCTAGCAAGCACGCATGCACGAGTACACGCACGCATGTATAACACACACACACACACACACACACACACACACACACACACAATACACACAGACACACACACATTACACTCACACACACACACACACACACACACACACACACACACACACACACACACACACACACACACACACTCACACACACACACACACACACACACACACACACACACACACACACACACATGCGCGCACGTACAGCACACATATGCACATACCCATGCGAAACAAACGCATGGGCGCAGTTGTGCACATACAGGCACGCGCACACAGACACGAGAGACAGAGAGCGAGAGAGAAGGAGAGAGAGAGAGAGAGAGAGAGAGAGAGAGAGAGAGAGAGAGAGAGAGAGAGAGAGAGAGAGAGAGAGATAGAGAGAATAAAACTGTTTTCATTGCATAGGTTGTAATAATGAGGCAGACAGATAGACAGACAGACTTACAAACAGAGGGTGACAGACAGACAGACAAGCAAATAGAGAGATAGACAGGCAGACAGACAGACACATAGTGTATGTGTGTGTGTGTGTGTGGGGGGGGGGGGGGGGGGGGTAGAGAGAGATAGAGACAGACAAACAGACAGACAGACAGACAGACAGACAAACAGATTGACAGACAGACAGAGTATACTGTACATTTAAAAAATGGCAAGTATATGCTTGGGGATATCAATTCCTCTACAGGTACATTTTATAAATGGCGTATTTGAAGGGCCACGCGTAGATTTTCTATGATGTGATTTTAAGAACCAGACTGATGGGGCATATGTTGCCTTATTGCAGGAAGTGTGTCCTCCACCCCCTACCCCCCCCCCCCCCCCCCCAAAAAAAAAAAAAAAAAAAAAAAGCGCGGTCGGATGGATACTAAAATAAATTCGGAAGACAAATCGAATCTGAATAACCAATGGGAAGAGGACAGAAGAGCAAGGACGAAGGAGACACCTAACACTGCTTTGCTGCCAACAGAATGAATATGTTAACCGAATTACGACTGCTAGGTCGTAGTCTTGGAACAACGAAGTTAAGACTGGGGAAGGGAGAAGGGGGCAGAAGGGAAGATGGAGAGGGAGCAGGGAAGGTAAGGAGTAGGGGAGAGCAGTGGGGGGGGGGGGGGGGGGGGGGTCGGAATGGCCAGGGAACGCGTAAAACTGTGCGCACGAGTGACCGAGAGAGTAAGGTGGCTAATTAACAGCGTCTTATCTGACGAAGTAAGGCGGATATCATGCAAGCACTCGGTCTGGCGGTCAAGCGGGTCTGCGTTTCACTGCGCGCCTCGGCTGTAAGTCAAAGCAGATACTGCCAGAGCTCAGAGCCAGAGGGAGAGGTACGACAGTCCGGAGTAACTGTGCAGTGACTGAACTGGCATGTTTGTCCTGTGTGTGTGTGTGTGTGTGTGTGTGTGTGTGTGTGTGTGTGTGTGTGTGTGTGTGTGTGTACAGAGTCATGCACATAGATCTCTACTGTGACTGCAATAAAGAATTCATAAAAAAAAGAACAACAAACGTGCGTATATTTTAGTTCATCTGATGAGTGTACTTGCTTGTTCAGATCTGGAGTCTGATGTTATACATACAGGCATGCACATGCACTCACTTTCAAACAAACGTACTGCACTAAACACACGCAGAGCAATACGTATTACCACACACACACACACACACACACACACACACACACACACACACACACACAGAGATAGACAGATAGATAGACAGACATAGATAGAGATATAGATAAATAGATATAGATATATAGATATAAGTATAGATATATTTATATACACACATATGCATGCAAACACGCGCACATGCACACACGCGCACACACATACACATACACACACATGCGCGCGCACGCGCGCACATACGCGCGCGCGCTCACACACACACACACACACACACACACACACACACACACACACACACACACATACACAGATACACACATACACACACGCATAGAAGCACAGAGAGAGAGAGAGAGAGAGAGAGAGAGAGAGAGAGAGAGAGAAGAGAGAGAGAGAGAGAGAGAGAGAGAGACAGAGACAGAGACAGAGAGAACAAAGGCTACTGGGAATGGGAAGGGAATATTCGCGCATAAGAATAAAACTCAATCATGTAGCCAAGCATGTATGGTCATTAAGGGAGAACAGTTAGGAATAGAATTACAGGAGTAATGGCGAGACAGCGAGAGGGAGGGGTATGAGGGGGAAATTTCAGTGAGAATGTGTATTCTCATGTGTTCGTTTTTATGATCACGTCTGGAGTTTGTGTTTCCTTTTTTTTCCCCTTCATTTTCTCTGTTCTTCTATTCCTTTTTTCCCCCCGCTGACAATTCTGCGAATGAAGAATTTCATATCCATTATCACTACATCAAGCATTCTGCTTGTGCACAATAAACCAGGACGATGTAAAGACAAGAGGCAGATCGAGAGAAAAGGGAGAAGAGAAGGAACGTGGAGAGAGAGAGAGAGAGAGAGAGAGAGAGAGAGAGAGAGAGAGAAGGGGGAGAGAGAAAGAGAGAGAGTAGTAGTAGTAGCAGTAGTAGAAGTAGTAGTAGTAGTTGTAGTAGTAGTAGTAGTAGTTGTTGGTATTGTAAAAGTAGTAGTAGGCAAGATAATA
>JADBJO010025417.1:15000-23804 GCA_016801955.1 Conus betulinus
TATAGGTGTGTGCGTGTGTGTGTGTGTGCGTGTGAGCGCGCGCGCGCGCGTGTGTGTGTGCGTGTGTGTATGTGTGTGTGTGTGTGTGTATGTGTGTGATGGACCGGAATGGAAGGTAGGAAGGGAGGTGAATGAATGGGAAACGCTGGCGCAGAACTGCAATCATGCTGGCTGCGGCAGGTGTAAAGGACCGAGTTGGAAGGATGGAAGGGAGGGGGAAATGAATCAGATGAGTGGAGTGGGGCTAGGGTAAAGCAGAAGCTAGTAAGTCAGGAGTAAAATCTGATTCTGAAACAAATCTGAAGATGTGGAATCCCCTCAGGCCAGGGAACATATAGACAGTCAGTTGCACCCCATCTCTTTTATTTACACTAAGCCGAGTCCATTTTGCCCGACCCTGAGGCAATTACACTAGCAAGTACGTTGATGCGCGCGTGCGCACGCACGCACGCACGCACGCATGCACGCACGCACGCGCACACACACACACACACACACACACACACACACACACACACACACAGAAGAGTGCGCGTGCGCGTGAGGGTGATTACACTTACTCGCTTTCACCGTGCAAGTAGAAGAAACGACAATAGAACAATTCAAAAACAAAGGAGAAAGGAAGTCTAGTAGAACCCTCTTCCTGTTCCTATATTTTTGGCTGTGAAATATTGCTTCATGCCCGTTGTTTCTGCGCTAAATTCATGATTAAATGAAAAGTGTTTACACTGACAGAATAACTGATCGCCTGGTGCATAATGTGGAGGGTTATGCATCCGTGCCCGTTCTTCATTTATTCATTTACTTTTATAGCCACAGTGAATCATGCACTCACTTTTTTATTTGAAATACATTTAAAAAAAAAAATAAAAACCCTTTAATGTAACACGGATGTTACACATCCTTGTTTTATCCCCACCCCGTTGAAATAGAATAAACTGACAGTAAATCAGATACATCTATAAACGAGTAAATGAATAAGTAAGTAGATAAATAAATAATGAAATAAGCCCATCAGTGTACCTTTCGTGCCATTCATTCCGCTCACATTCAAATTACACAGCTGCAGTTCAGTCACATCAATAGATTCCACAACTGAGATCTCAGTTTGGATCCAGACAGACAATACAGATAAAACTTCACACCGCTGTTAGTTATAAACATGATGGAGCCGACCGCATTAAAAACCTCATACTTTCCGCTAAGAACAGGGTCGTTCAAATCAACGTGTGTAACGGTGACACTATATACTATATACGGCGCTGTCAGGACAAAAAATGTGACGCTCAGTATGACCAAGGGCACGGTCAATGAAGAGACTTTTTCCTGTCCGGCTTCCCGCTTGGATCGATGTACGGGCAGACGCCCGCGTGTGCTGACAGACCCCAACAGTTTCCAGAACAGAACGCTGTTGCTGAGAAGCATCAAGACAAAAGGCAAAAGACAGCCCACACCCAGGTCCACCCAAGACCACACTGTGTTAAAAAACCAGGTGTATGTGTTCCCGACGCAGTGTCCCAGCAGTCGCATCTCTCCACTTCCGAATCAAACCCGTAGAGAATGTGGCAGTGGATCAGAGCGACCCCAAGGATCAATGCACCAGCGACAGTTCGTGACTTTGCCTTCGTCCACACAGCGTTGACTCGATGTGGCCAAAGCTCAGAAGCTGCTCTCAACATGATCAGCGCCACAAGCGTCCAGGGAGACAGAACCGTGGTCGTGTATACAATCAAATTATAGATTTTACACAGCCAGGAACCTGGTCGCCAATGCTGGGCACATCGAATGCACCAGTGATCCACATCGTTAGCGGCTTTAATATCAAATAGATCTGGTCAGACCAGGCCAGGACTTGAAACGGAGCACTCACGCTGGATGCAGGAAGGCAAAGCATGATCAGAATTATCATGAAATTTCCAAAGATTCCGAACAGCAGGACAGTCGGCAGGCCAATTTTTGAAGATCAGTTCTGAGGTGAGCACAAACGGTTGGTGTAAGTCGTACCATGTGTCGTTGTTCCAGTTCACCTGGTAACGTTTTCAGACATCTTGAGTCATTCAGATGTGTCGAAGTTTGTATAAGTTTTGATCTTAGTGTACATCAAACTAAGTCCGTCAGATTTTTTTAGGAGTTTGTATGTGACCTTAGTCTACCTCGAAACAGCTTTCTTAAAGTCACATTTTGGGAGTGCAAGAGGTCACATAATGGTCTGGTCTACACCGAGGGTCACGCGGCCATCAGAGCTGTATTGACTAGAACCAAATGAAGTATATCGGGTTTGAACCTTAGGAGAGAGTGACTTTGTTCAACACGATGATAGTGAAAAGTTTCCAGGTATTCAGAGTATGGGACAAACACTCACCATGCCAAATGGAGAGAGAGAGAAAAGGAGAGAGAGTGAGAGTGAGAGAGAGGGAGAGCGAACACACACACACACGCGCACACACACACGCGCACTACCATATAACACATACGCACACAAATGCACTCGCGCGCGCGCGCGCGCGCGCACACACACACACACACACACACGCGCGCGGGCACACACATACACACGAACGCACACACACACACATGCACGCACGCACAGACGCACGCGCGCGCGCGCGCGCACACACACACACTCACACACACAGAGTGGCACTAACCAGTATGAGCTTTGACGGCTAAGAAGCTTGTTCTAAAAAAAAGTGAGGAGTGAAAAAAAAGCTCGTCTCCGCTGTCTTACTATCTTAATAGAACAGCCAGGCTGCTATCTAGTTTTGGGGTTGTCTTCCAGTCCCTGGCCGTGTCATACTTCTCTAAAACTTACCCCAAGCTGGCTAATCCTTAAGCCTGTGTGATATTTCAAGGGGAAGATTTGAAACAATAGAGATTGTTGAATTTTGTGAAGACCTCACCGACAAGGGAGAAGTTTGTGGAAAGGCCAGCTGTTACGGATGGAATGAGTAGTGTCTGCGGGTATCTGACTGTCTGACTCTCACACAGAAATTATGGATGCATGCACGACTTTTGCAATTCACATACACACACACACACCACACTCACCCGAACATTGACAGCCAGGCAACAGAACGATACTTTCTTTTGTTTTATGCTGCCCGAGCCATCAGACAAACATATAATAAAGCACAACAATAGCACATCAATAGTCAGCACACCAACTACAAGGCGTACACACACACAAATATATCTATATATAATTCGCTAGCTATTATCGCTGCTGGTTCCAACGACAATGAAGGCAGCGACGACGACGACGAAACGACGAAGAGGACGAAGACGACGAAGATGAAGATGACAACATCTACAGCATCGAGTCTGACACAGAACTTGCATAACTTCACAGAGCTGTGGCTCAAAAAAAAAAAAAAAAAAAATCACTAACACACTCACGGCGTCTCTGCCGGCGACAAAGCGACAGTCTCACACAGGAGCTGTGGCTCACACACACACAGAGAAGCACAGAACGCAGCGACAGCCCAGCCAACAGGTCGCCGGTTCAGAACTCGGGAGCGGCGTTCCGGCTTGGCAGCAGCGGCGTCTCCAGCCCCACTGGCTCAGCAGCGGGTAGTCGGTCCCGGCGCAGTGGCAGGTAGGGTAGTTGTCGGCACTCAGGCCGGCCTCTCCACACCGACACACGGCGGAGAAGAAGGGGGTAGACACAGCTACGGACCCCTGACCCTCAAACGTGGCAGCCAGTCCCCTCAGTCCAGGGAATACATCTACCTGGGGAAAAACGATTAACTACCTTGGTTATCACTAGAACTTGGGATAAACATCAGCATATTCTTTCTTCAACACTACACATTCCTTCTTCCGGAATCTCATAAACACAGCATCATTCCCTTTTCCGGAATCATAACACTACACAGGTGAAGGAGGATTTCAATATCAACCTTTCAGAATCTAGTTTTCCAAATGAAGGGAAAGGAATGAGTCCAACTTAGACCCTCTTCACTATAACCATGACTACAATTCATTACACACAATTCAGGATTACTTTTCATCAACTATGTGAACTGTCTTTCATCATGTCACAAATATGTCATTTCTTCGACAAGATGTCGATTTCATTTCATAGGAGGTCACATAGAGTACCAGATTTTAAAGGATTTTTTTTCCCCAAAGATTCAATCACTTCAATATATGAAAAGGAAAGATTTCCGCAACCCTCTCGTTTACCAACACACAACTATTCATATTCATATCAAGAGTGAATTAAATACTCATCCACATCAAAAAATCAAACTAACAATTTTTTTCAAGTCTCTGTCGCTCAGTCCTGGGAGCTTCTTATCCATGAGCATCAAACTCTCCCTCTTCGTCCGCCAACCACATCAAACCTTTTCCACCATGAAGTTCATAACTAATTAAGTAACGAATAAACAAAATCGTTTTTTTTCCCTGCCAACCACTTCTTTTCACACTTACACACTCCTTCGTCTATTCATATTTTTCCGACAGCATTTCGTTTTGTTACCCTATCAAGTCATAGGGTAACAGAACACACAAAATGCAAATCCTTCACAAGTGCGTTGAGGAGTTTCAGTCGCTCCTAAACGGGAATACGGTTTCGGTTTTGCTAATAAATAAACATCGAATGATAAATACCTGACTGCCACAAAAACAGCTCGAGTTCCCTCTTCGGCCTTCTGGACAGATGCGTTGCCGGAATCACTGCAGAGACTGCCTAACCGGTTCAACTCACCCGGTTTTACAGTGCGCAGGTGAATAGCAGATCAGATCAACTTTGCAAAACCGCTTCCGGCGACTACCTTCCGGTTAACACTGTTGCATGACAATTTGTGAGTGGACGGGAAACGGTCCGTCACACCAGCACTGTACCCTGATGATTGGTTATAATTACAACTGCAGTAAATTGCATATCCACCTGGTACACAATCCTGGTAAGAGTGCTTGTGCGTGTTGGTTATTTCTATAAAATAAAACTTACTCGTGTAGTTTTTTTTTACGGGGGAAGGGGTTGGGGGTGGTTGGGGGGGTGGATGAGGGCTGGGAGGTTGTGAGGGTTGGTCCTTCTGATATCTTTTGGGTGGGTTGTTACAAGTTTTCCTAAACGGGTTTGTGTGGGTGGCAAATCCGCCTAGCGTCCATGACATTCCATATCCCGTGCAAAAAGAGAGTTGATGGCTTTGGTGTCCAGCTCAATATATTTCAGCCGGGACAAGGTCGCTTTGTTAAGGATGGTGGGGGAGCACTAGAGCTCATAGCTAGAGGTGTGGTTGGTGTCGGCTCTTGAGTGTTCGGGATGCTACCTACGATAGGCCGCGCAACCAGCCTTGCAAATCAGGCCTAGCGACAGAGAAAGTACGATCTTCAACTGAAAGGAGAGAACTAGCTGTGTTCTCGTCTTCAGTATCGCGGAAATAAGAATAGAACTGTTAGTTTGCTCTGGTTGGTGTCGGTGTAGTTTCTCTAACATGCAGGGGGGGGGGGGTGAAGAACATGAACTGCTGAGGGGTCGCGTGTGGGGGGGGACCTACAGGGCCGATCGGTAGCGTGGGGCCACGTTTTGATAGGAACAGGAAAGTTCGTCTCAAAACGTGATATTCTCGAAAGAAAGAGAAAACAAAGAGGAGAAAATAAGGAACAGTTAAGAAATAAAAGCATTTCGATTATGCAAAGAACAGAGACAAAGTGAGGTCATATCATGACGTGCATTTCAGTTAGCCACTAGGCCAAGGGTGAAACAAACAAGACAAAGTTCAACATTGCCGCTTTGAGGCTCTCGGTATACATATGTTCAGCACACAGCCTTAGCTAGGACGAATAAGAAGAAGAGAAAATGAATAGCAGAGAAGAGGGGAGAGAGTGGAATCAGTTGTATCCTCTGTGAAGTTCGTTTCAGATAGAAGTGGGATAGGTAATGAGTGTATCTTATGTAATCGGCGCCAGTTTCGAGCCAGCAAGTGGTGTCCATATCCAGTTGCTGGTCACCGACCCAAAGTGGGCAGTTTAGTGGCTGTCCCAACTCACAAGGCATGTCGACAGCAAACAAATTCTCTTCATACAACTAATTTAGAACACAGCCTTCCATAAACACCACAAAAAGTTGTTGACTTACTATCGTTCCGGGTCTTTAAATCTAGATCAAGATGAAAATGGTTAGGGCTCCGCTCAGGGACTTTCACAGCGGACGGTCACATCAGCAGAGGGAAATTCCATACTGATGATTGAGCGGAGTTGTAGGAGTAAAAAGGAGGTGTGGAGAAGAGAGAGCGGCTAGACGGTGGAGCATAGTCTGAATATCCAGAAGCATCCATGCTATTGGCATGTCTTCAGGAGACTAAAGCTTGTAACCTTGTAAGACCACAGCACATCGCGTGTCAAGGGGTAACACATGACTCTCCGGTCATGCAACTGGGCGTCATCATATCACCTTTCAACTTTCAATTTTTGACTCGTGCAGGCAACTAAGCTGCGCCCGCCGAATTTTCGTACAGCAAGTTCGTTGACGGTTGTCGTGTGTGTGAGCGAGGGAGTCCTGAATAGGGTGGCCCCGGTGTTGCAGCGGGGCGGTGGCATGCTGGAGGTTACACGCCGGGGTGGGGGGGGTGCACACCTACACACACACCATCGATAATGCCAGTGTTACATCCCAACACTGGAAGCTCAGAGGTGTCAAATGGAATTGTACCTCCTCCTACGTTAATGATACACCAAATCAATCGAAGTTTTGAAATGCTTACAACTAAATTTGGAATTCTCCCTCATAAAGTGAAATGAAATACACTCTTGGAATAACGTGTTATTCTCACACACACACAGGCACCGCCACAGGAACACGCCGGATCGAGAGAGGCGCAAGAGAAGAGACCTAGATGGGAGATAGAGAGGAGAGAGATAGAACTATGCTTCTAAATGCCAAATTGAAACGGAAAATCGTACAAAGACGAAGCTGAAAGCTCAATAGGCTTATCATTTGTGCGTTCGACAACTTGCGTGCTTCGGCTTCGTTATGGTTGCGATAGCGAGTCAGACATCCATCGCGTGCTTTCCCCTGTGCTTTTCACAATCTTCAAAACGGTCCCTACTGGAAAGGGCCTGGAGTAATCGGCCATGGAAGGCAACACGTGGCATTTGCGCTGGGGGAGGCAGCACGCACCCTCATCTTTTATGACTAGGGTGGTATGCAACACGTGGTTTCAGCAGCTTGGGTCTCGCTGGCTCTGGATCCCGTAAAAAAACCCAGGAAACCGCTGCAAACAGAGGCAACTACATAATCCCCATGCCCGCCTCCCCTCGGGTCGAGTCCCAAGACACGGGAAACGCAATTTGCCCAGTCCCGGGTTGTGAGGTTCGTCCAGTAGGTGATAATACCGTAGCTTGCAGAGGCTCAGGAGTGTCGACAACAATTGCATCTCAAGACCCTGAATGGCGGGGGAGATCCACATGTGTCGCTTATTCTGGACGTGACTACACTGACCTTGCGGAGGACAGGTGCAGAAGCATTGACCGGGCACAAATGGTCACACATGGTAAAGACTTGCGCCACGTACCATTTCATGAACCGTGATCATCACCCTTCCGTAATTTTTTTTTTTGTACGTTTTCATCGTTCCCCCAAGTTCCTTTACAGGTCGGTAGTCTACTTTACACATGGGAACTCAGAAATTTGCGTCTATGTTGCTGGTCTGTCTGGTGTGTCTGTCTGTCCTGGGTCCTGGTCAAACATGTGTCCCCCGGAGTCTCCCCATCCAGACAAAACTTTCTACATTCTGGGCCAATGGTGCCTCTGAAAAGTGTATGGTTATTCAGTTATGTGGGGTCAATCAGTACTATGCCCGATTGTTGGGGGTTGTTAAAACAAATATTTAACCGCGGAGAATAAATAGCCGTTACTAACGGCTATACCGGGTGGAGAACCGGCCCAAAACGACGGAAGTTTTTTTTTTTCTCTTTACAAACGGGATCTCTTTTAATTAGATGACGCTGTTTTGATTGTGACGTCAAAAATCATTGTGACCACATAGCAGAATTGCACGGGGTCCAAATTACCCTATGGTCGCAAACACAATGTTTGATGTGTGACGTTTTTTTTTTTTTTTCATGAGATAGAATTGGGAAGGTAACGTTATATATAATAATAATTATAAATTGGCTGTTGCAGCCTCTTGTTTTTTTTCTTTGGACACTTGGTCCATCATGTACACCACTGACTCTTAAGTCGTGTTTGTAAATAGATCTATGGCTGTAGGCTGGTAGATTTTCAATTTATTAACAAACACACTGGTATACTAAGTTTGGCACTTCAGAGCCCATACTTCGCCCGCTCGCTCTTAAAATTGCACAGATCCCCGTAGTCCTTTGATAAAATTCTTGTGCCGTCTATCCGAACTACAAGATCATCCATTGGCTTTGGTTGGCGTATGGTTTGTGGGTGTGGAGTGGGACCCCTCAACGGGTTTTTTCTTGTTTTTTTTTTTTTTGGTTTTTTTTTTTTTTTTTTTTTGGTTCATTTTTCTTTCTTTTTTTTTTTTTTTTTTGGGTTTTTTTTTGTTTTTTGTTGGGGGGGGGGGGGGGGGGTGTTCCGGGGGTCTGGGTCGAGCTTGGCTAGAGGAAGGCCGCCAGACCTTGACGGACAGGGGGAGCAACGTGGCGTGGCGAGCGGACGGAGGCAGGGGGGGCAGGCGACCCCCGGCGCAACAGCGAGCAGAGTGAAGGGAGGAGCGAAGCAAACGGCAAGTCACACCAGTGATGTAAATCTCTGAAGAGCACTGGTGGGCTCCTGGGCCGGCCTTGGAGTTCTGAACGAGTCAGGAGAAACAGAGCCACAACCT
>JADBJO010025418.1:0-23802 GCA_016801955.1 Conus betulinus
TATGCTCGATTATAGAAATAAGGGGTGATAAGCCTGTCATCTGCAGTGTAATGATTCCTGTATTCTATATACGAGAGAGAGAGAGATGTTGTGTGTGGTTGTGTGTGTGTGTGTGTGGTGTTTGTGTGTGTGTGTTGAAACAAAGAAGTTGGGCGATTCTGGTATGCAATTATGCATCTATGTATGTCAGTTTAGTGTAGGTGATGGGGAAGTGGGTTATCCTAGCGATCGAGAGAGAGAGGCAAAATCATGCCCTGGCTTTTGTCGTCGACCTTCCCGTTTCTCTCCCCCTCTCACCCTCTCTTCTGGAAGGGAACAAACAACAAATGTGAACCTTGCTCAAATATAACAGAAAAATCACCGTGAACAGCATCACAACGACGGATCGTAACCCTAATTTATTGTTCTCCCTTTCTCACGTGTCACGTGCGGGACAACCGTGCCGAGAGCTGTGACGCCGTGTTTGTCACGTGACACATTGACGTCAGACACCACATTCTCAAACACGAACGACGGCTCCTTTCAAATGCTGTTTAACTGGTGCTGATGCGCATAAGTTCCGTTCTTCTCTCGGGCGAAAATGCCATTAAGGAAATGCCTGTGCGTGCGCGCGCGCGCGCGCACACACACACACACACCACACACACACACACACACACACACACACACACCACACACACACACACACACACACACACCACACACACACTTCCTCCCTCCCATTCCCCACAAGTCTTGTCTTAACTTTCTTATTCGCAGCGGGTTTGAAGTGGGCATACACCCACAAATCAGTTCATGTTGTTTATGTGCTTACACACTGCAAACGTGTTCAAGATTTGGCCTGTCTGACTGTTGATGGTGCGTCAACCATAGAGAAGTGCCGGAGCAGAATTACGAAGAGAGAATTCCTCTCTGACAAGCAGGCCAGTAGAGGACCACCTCCATCCTGTCTGTATCGATGATGAAGCGGAATTTTAACTGGGAAAAAGACCTGAATGAAAGACCGACCTATTCATCATTCAACTTTCGGCTTCATTTCTGTCTCAAATCAATGTAATTTATGATGGCAGATATGGCGATCTGCAGGACTTGCTGAAATATCTCCCATTTTCTTGCATCCGGAACTCTTCCACAGAGGCGGTTCCTGGCTGCTGGTACAGGAAAGATTGTACAGGAAACGGTTTCGATCCCCTCCGCGTTTCCCTCTGTTCGGCCTTCGCCTGAGTCCTGTTAGCTGGTGCAGGTAACTAAGGACGTGCTGGGAGAGAGATGTGTTCATCTGAGTCGGTGTGCCCCCTCGGTCACCACACACGGTCATCCTCTTTTCTTGTCCGCTGTACAGCAAGGGCAGCCTACTGACTGTACTAGAACCGTGCCTGCACGTGAATCACCGTGTGTAGTCGACAGTTTGACACCCATCAGTTTCCCAGTGCGGTGGACAGAACAGCCAACCCGTAAACAGGAAGCAGACACAAGCCAGTCACACCAACAGGCAGTGGTGAATGCCTTCAAACGTGCGCAGCGAAGAACTAATCCTGTCGTCCCTTTCACTGCGGGCAAACCGTCGAACCTGCCAATCCGACCAACAGGAACTGGTCATGCCGTTGGCAGTTTGTTACGCATGAATGTTAAAGCTGTCGTCCCAGTCACTGCGCTACCTGACGGCCTGACTGGAACCACTGTAACCAAACGCGTGGACACATCTCCTGGCTGTAAACCAAGATCTGGAGGCATTCTGTGGCCTAGTAAACCACGCATGAAGACCATTCCCCTGGCTTGTTAAACAAGGCGTTGGACATTCCCTGTTTGTAAACCAAGGGCGTGGAGACCTTTCCTGGTTTGTAAACCAAGGCGTGGAATACATTCCCTGCTTGTAACCCAAGGAGTGGAGACATTCCCTGGCTTTGTAAACCAAGGCGTGGAGACAGTCCCTGGCTGTAAAAGCAGGCGTAGAGGACATTCCCTGGTTCTGTAAAACCAGGCGTGAGACATTCCCTACTCTGTAAACCAAGCATCTGGAAGCATTCCCTGGCCTGTAAACCAAGGCTTGAGCTTTTGTTGCCGTTCCCCTAGCCTGTAAACCACGGCGGGCGTGGAAACAGTTCCTGGCTTGTGAACCAAGGCGTGACTTAAATTTCCCTGCTCTGTAAACAAGATCTGATGCATTCCTGGCCTGTAGACCAGGGCGTGGAGCGCGTTCCCAAGCCTGGGTACAACCAGCGTGGAAACATTCCCTGCTCTGTAACCAAGATCTGCAGGATATTCCCTGAACCTGTAGACACCAAGGCGTGGAGACGTTCCCTAGCCTGTAAAAGAAGGCGTGGAGAGGTTCCTGGTCTGTGGAATCAAGGTAGGCATGAAGAACATTCCCTGGCTGTAAACCAAGGGTGGACAACACTTCCCTGGCTTTAAAGTAAGTCTTGAGGTATTCCCTGGCCTGTAAACCAAGGCGCGAGACAGGGGTCCCTAGCCTGTAAATGTGAAGGCGTTTTGAGAGGTCCCTGATCTGGGTAGCGGCGTCAGGCCGGTCATGGAGACATCTCCTGCCTGTAAAACCAAGCGTTGGAGACATTCTCCTGGCCTGTAAAACCAAGGCGGGTGAGGACATGTCCCTGTGTGCCTGAAACCAAGGCGGGCGGGGAGACAGTTCCCTGGCCTGTAAACACCAGAGCTGACGCGGAGATGTTCCCTGGCCTGTAACCAAGGCGTGAAGACATTTCCCTGGCCTGTAACCAAGGCGTGAAAACAGCCCTGGCCTGTAAACCAGGGCGTGAAAACATTCCCTGGCCTGAAACCAAGGCGTGGAGGGAACATTCCCTGGCCTGTAAAACCAAGCGTGAAGAACCTGATTCCGGTGGCCTGAAAACCAAGTGCGGGGCGCGCTGAGATGTTCCCTGGCTTCCGTTTCGAGCGAAGGAAGTATCCCAACAAATGGAGAAGTTCTCCTCAACCAACAGGAGGCAGGCCTATGTTGCCCTCTGTGGTTCTGTTTGCTTTGAGGTCTGCATCCCTCCTAGCCAGGTGGTGGTTGCGAGCAGCATTCGTGTTGGTGCTACGGGCCAGTAAGTGGTTCACCATGGGAAGCCAGACTATTCTTTGTCTGGCTTTGTACGTGTATTCTCGCCCCCAACAAAGTGATGTCACACCCCCAACCCACGTCGCTGCTTGGCCTGTCCTGTGTGGTCTGCAACGTTGACGCCGCCCAATTGGCTGAACCGATTTCAACGACATGGAAAGAAGTGGAGGTGACGTTTGATTTTAAGGGAAACTGGATGGTAAGATGCACTGTGGCCCTTGAACGCACTCTTACAAATATTCATGGGGATCCGGCGTGCAGATCCGATCCAGTAGCAGATCCATGGTCCTTCCAGCAGTTGTGACCCAAAAACTCTAACGAACCAAGCTGACAGAAAATGGGGACGACAGACTGGGAGGTGGCCCAAGGACAGCCCAGTCACTTGGGTGCTGATCCCGACGCGGGTGGACCCGGAACCGCTTGGTCCTGAGAGATATTTTGCTCTCTCCCTAGTGACATTCCACTCCTCCTTTGTCTTTGTTTTAGGGGGAGGGGCGGGGGGTCGAAAGAAGGACAGTCAGTTATATGTATTATTCCGTATGCAACTTGTGCAAAAACAGTTTTCATTTGATACTGTATTTTCTAGACAGAGTGAAGAAGAGGTAATGTTCGGCTCTAACATGGTTCTGTAGTCGCGTGTTGTCTTGAAAGCCCGTGAGAATAACCGAGAGACAGTTCACGTAGGGTGCCTGCAGCTGTGGCCATGAAAGCCACGTGAGGAAGAACAGAGAGACGGTTTCACGTAATGTGCCTGCAGCGGTGGCCATGAAAGCACCTGAGGGACAGACCGAGATACATTCACGTATGGTGCCTGCTGCAGAGGTTGCCATGAAACGCCACGTGAGGGAAGAAGAACAGAGAGACGTTCTCGTAGGGTGCCTGCAGCGGTGGCCATGAAACCGCCACGTGAGGGAAGAACTAGAGAGACGGTTCACGTAGGGTGCCTGCAGCGTGTTGGCCATGAAAGCACGTGAGGGAAGAACAGAGAGACAGTTCACGTAAGGTGCCTGCAGCGGTGGCCATGAAGCCACGGGAGGGAAGAACAGAGAGAGACGGGTTCACGTAGGGTGCCTGCAGCGGTGGCCATGAAAGCTCACGTGAGGAAAAGAACAGAGAGACGCGTTCAAGCAAGGGTGCCTGCAGCGGTGGCCATGAAAGCCACGTGAGGGAAGAACAGAGAGACGGTTCACGAAGGGTGCCTGAAGTGGTGGCCCATGAAAGCCATGTGAGGGAAAGACCGAGAGACGGTTACGAAGGGTGCCTGAAGTGGGTGGCAATGAGAGCCACGCGAGGAAAGTAGAGACGTTCACGTATGGTGCCTGCAGTGGTGGCCATTACCATCTTTTTCTCCACGCTGAAGTCGGCGAATGACGTAAAGAAAGCACCACTCGTTCGTGGCCGTAATTGCAGGCACAAAGAAAGTGCGACTGATAAACCAGTAATGAATCCCATCAGCTTGGCTATGGGTCCTTTTTGTTACTGACCACGCGGCACGCAGTTCATGGACACGTATCAATCAAATGAGGCAAACCGGCCAGCCAAAAATGTAAATGATCTAGTTCCACAATTAAATAAAATGTGCCCATAATATGATACAAGGCAGCATTGAGTACCAGCTCTGTAGTCATGTACCAGACATTCAGTACAGCCCTGTAGTCATGTGATACAGCAGTGAGTACAGCCCTGTAGTCAATGTGATACAGCAGTGAGTACAGCCCTGTAGTCATGGATACAGCAGTATGTACAGCCCTGTAGTCATGTGATACAGCAGTGAGTACAGTTCTGTAGTCATGTGATACAGCAGTAAGTACAGCCCTGTAGTCATGTGATGCAGCAGTGAATACAGCTCTGTAGTCATGTACAGATACATTCAGTACCGCCTGTAGTCATGTGATACAGCAGTGAGTACAGCCCTGTAGTCATGTACCAGACATTCATACAGCTCTGTAGTCATGTGATACAGCAGTGAGTACATCGCCTGTAGTCATGTGGAAGTACACAGTGAGTACGGCTCTGTAGTCATGTGATGCAGCAGTGAGTACAGCTCTGTAGTCGTGTACCAGACATTATTCAGTACAGCTCTGTAGTCATGTAATACAGCAGTGTGTACAGCCCTGTAGTCATGTAATAACAGCATTGAGTACAGCCCTGTAGTCATGTAATACGGCAGTGAGTACAGCCCTGTAGTCATGTAATACAGCAGTGAGTACAGCCCTGTAGTCATGTAATACAGCAGTGAGTACAGCCCTGTAGTCATGTGATGCGGCAGTGAGTACAGCCCTGTAGTGATGTATACAGCAGTGAGTACAGCCCTGTAGTCATGTGATGCAGCAGTGAGTACAGCCCTGTAGTCATGTATACAGCAGTGAGTACAGCCCTGTAGTCATGTAATACAGCAGTGAGTACAGCCCCTGTAGTCATGTGATACAGCAGGTGAGTACAGCCCTGTAGTGTGGTCTCAGATCACAATGGAACGCCATCGCATCCTCTGCGTTATCCTCATCTTTGATGATAAGAAAATAAATACAATTAAAAGTAACACAATTGACCAGCGTAACGTGTCGAATTCTGACATCTCAGACACTGCTCAGGTGAGAACCAAGAATGTCCTTCTGTGTCACCGCCTGTCCTTCCCCACCCCCTTTCTCCCCACTTTCCCCTACTGCCACACAATGTCCTCCCATGTCACCGGCCTGCCCCACCCCAACTCCCTCTTTCCTCCCCACTTTCCCCTATTGCCGTACAATGTCCTCCCATGTCACCGGCCTCCCCCACCCCCCTTTCTCCCCACTTTCCCCTATTGCCGTGCAATGTCCTCCCATTCACCGGCCTTCCCCACTGCCCCCTCTTCTTCCCCACTTTCCCCTATTTGCCGTGCAATGTCCTCCCATGTCACCGGCCTTCCCCACTCCCCTATTGCGTACCTTTCTCCCCACTTTCCCCTATTGTGCCCGTGCAATGTCCTCCCATGTCACCGGCCTCCCCCACCCCCCTTTCTCCCCACTTTCCCCCTATTGCCGTACAATGTCCTCCCATGTCACCGGCCTTCCCCACCCCCTTTCTCCCCACTTTCCCCTATTGCCGTACAATGTCCTCCCATGTCACCGGCCTCCCCACCCCCCTTTCTCCCCACTTTCCCTATTGCCGTACAATGTCCCTCCCATGTCACCGGCCTTCCCCCACCCCCTTTTCTCGCCCACTTCCACCCCCTATTGCCGGACAATGTCCCTCCCATTCAACCGGCCTCCCCCACTCTGCCTTTCTCCCCCCACTTTCCCCTATTGCCGTACAAATGTCCTCCCATGTCACCCGCCTTATCCACTTCCTCTTTCTTCCCACTTTCCTATATTGCCGTAAAATCGAGCGCCAGTATGCCAAAGCAAATATCAAGATGATGCAAAGATACACAAACCATGTGCAAATCGATGAGATTCCACACACACATACACATACATACCCACTCGCGCGCGCCGCGCAAATTCAAAATCCCTAATATATAGATAGATTGCATATTGTTTATTATATCATAATGAAGACCAAAAGACACAGACAGAAACCCTCAAGAATAGAGAGAGAGAAGGGGGGGGGGCGATATGAAGAGAGACAGAGACAGAATCGGACAATAAAAAAAGAGAGAGAGCGAGAGGGATGGGGGGTGGGTGAGGATGGGTCTGCATAATCTGAATATCCATCCCCCAAGAATTATTACCCAGTGAAAACAGCCTAACACACACCAACACAACACACACACACGCTCGCGCGCTAACAGACATACAGACAGTAGGTATAGGTAATTTGATAGATCGACATAAAAAACACTTTGAGCGCTTGCATATGTTGTACTTCTACATATATGAAGACATAAGGCAACAGACATAAAACCTCATAGGAGAGAGGAGGAGGAGGGGAGGGAGGTGAATAGAGAGAGAAGACATACAGACACAACAGACAAAAAAGTGGATAAGAAAGAGGGAGGAAAGGGTATGCTTTCACTCAAAAGCCCACCACCCAGAAATCATTACCCCACTAAACTAAACAATAACACGTGCACATAAAACCAACACACTGCACTTACTTCCCATCCCCCCCCCCCCCCCCCCAACCCACACACCCACACCACACACTCACATACGTACACCAGCTGCACACACACACACACCACCACCAACACACTACACATCACGCACGCAACGCACGCACGCACAGACCACTACACACAACACACACCACCACACACTAAAGAGCCTCAAGCTTTGTAAGGCTCTGCAAGTGACAGCACAAGACAGATGCAATAGGTGATCGAAAACAAGCGATCTTTTCCCTGTGTTTCTTTCTTCTCTTCATTTTTGTATGTTTGTTTATCACTTCTTTGTTTTGTTCATGTTGTGTTCCCCCCCTCATGATCTTTGCCGCGGACCCTGACACCCAGCAAACCTTAGGCAACCCTTCCTGCGGCGTTGCGCATTCTCACCTGGGGGTGTTTGCACGTGGGCGGGTGACCTGTGATCAGGTCTCGTGCGCCGGAGTTTTTTTGCGGGGATTCTTTTCTATTTCTTTGGGGGGGGGGGGGGGGGGGGTGGGGGGGGGGGGGGACTTTTTCCCTGCCCACCCTTCACCCCCCTCTCCTCTCCCCTCTCGCTCCCCATCTGATTTTGCACATCCCGAGTCTTCCTGGTATTAGAAGGTGCGTCTGATTCCTTTTCGCAAAGAAAAACTGTTGAGCAAATCTATTTTTTAAGTATATATATATATATTAGATTGTTAAAAAATGTGATTAAAAGGTAAGCAATTAACCCTACATCGCTGTTTTCTTTGCTGGTGCATCGTCAGGATACCGATGCCGCTCCCAACGGTTGAGCCTTTTTTAAAAATTATTGTTGGTATAGTAAACACCATTATTATAGGTATATATATATATTATAATATGGGGAGATAGAGATAGAGAGATAGAGAGAGAGAGTAGAGAGAGAGGAGTTAAATCAGAAAAAATCCAAACAAATTTAAAATGTGCCCAATTTTCCGGCTTTTAAATTAACCGTCTCAGGGAGTACGACGGTAAAAGTAAACGCTCACTCTTTTCCCGCCGCAGTCCCTTGAGCATGATCACACATGTTCTACAGCTTGATAAAGGCATCCGTTAATGGTTTCCCTAAAAGATAGATAAGTGTCTAAAACAGAACTCGTCATCGGGGACATTCAGTTGGGAATTTAGAGGGAAAGGTGGGCAAAAGGGACAAGACGACAACAGCAAGGTTGGCCAGGGTCCCCTTCAGGTGTACACACCTGATGCAGACAGGAGGACAAATGGCGCTCCAACAAGAACCTCACATGAACTTCAAAGAAAGAAGGAAGAGAAGACGAAAGGAAAAAGAACAGGCAAGAAGACAAGGAGAAGAACAAAAACAGAAGAAAGGGAAGAAGACAAGGAAGAAGAGAAGGAAGAGACTAGGAAGAAATAAAAGGCAAGAAGACAAAGAAGAAACAAAGGAAAGAAGACCAGGTAAGAAGACAACAAGACGAAAAGGAAGAAGACAAGAGGAAGAAAAGGAAGAAGACAACGAAAAGAAAAGGCAGAAGACAATGAAGAAGAAAAGAAGAAGAAAAGGAAGAAGACGAGAAAGAAGAAAGGAAGAAGACACCGAAGAAGACCAAGAAGAAGAAAAAGAAAAAGGAAGCACAAGAGAAAAAAAAACCCAGCGTGCTTCCTGTCCTAGACACGTTCCTTTCCGGCGGACCATCCCTATACGCTACACCACACCTACTAATGCCACCTACCAGATGAGGAACGTAAACAGATTTTGAAATAAACCACAAATTAACGAAATGAAACACGTAACGACGACGGGATGGAAAATCATCCCAGAAGGGAAGGGGGAAAAAAAGCAAAAAACAAAAAAACCCAAAAACTAAACAGAAGAATAGGCAGCCACTGAGCCGAGGATTAGCGTGGTGGTCAGATACTATACTGAGTCTGACTGTCACTAAACGTAGTGTGGATAGTCGGTTATTAGTTCAGGAAGGACAGGCGATTTAGATAGTCAGTCGGGATTGAGTGAGCGAGTGAGACACTACATTCAGTCTGGTCGTCAACTAGTCAGATAGGCAAGTAGGTACTGGTAGGTAGGCTGTAAGGTAGTTAGGAAAATAGTGTAGGCAGGTGAGTGTGGTAGGCGGGTAGGTAGTGGATGGATAGGTGGGTAGGCAGGTAGATATGGTGGGGAGGTAAACAGTAGGTAGGTAGGTAGGTCAGGTGGGAAGGTACGTAGTAGGTAATAGGTGGGAAGTTAAGTAGTAGTAGGTAGGTAGATAGGTGGGAAGGAAGTAGGGTAGGTAGTTAGGTAGGTACGTATGTAGTCGTAGGCAGGTATGTAGGTGGGTGGGTACGTAGGCAGGCAGCCAGGTAAGTAGAATAATACATACGAGTCTAGGTAGATTGGGTAAGTAAAGGTACAGAAGGTAGGGTTGGTAGGTTGTTTTAGGTAGGTAGGTAGAAAGGTAGGTTGATAGGGTAGGTAGACAGGTAGGTCGTCAGGTAGGTCATAGCGTGTTAGGTAGATACGTAGATAATTAGGTAAGTAGGTAGGCAGGTAGGAAGAATAAGTACATACAAGGTAGGTTGACAAGATAAGTAGACGGGTGGGAAGGTAAATAGGTAGGCAGGTTGGTAGGTAGCTGCACTTAGACTGACTATACGGGCCTACAGAAGGTGGGTGTGGCAGACAATTAGTTAGGCACAAGGGTAGGTACACTTTTTGATATACGGGCCTACAGAAGTGGGTGTGGCAGACAGTTAGGCAGGTAGAGTAAGTAGGTATGTAGCTGCACTTTGACTAATATGGCCTACAGAAGTGGGTGTGGCAGACAGTTAGGTAGGTAGGTAGGTAGTTGTATAGTAGCTGCACTTTGACTATACGGGCCTACAGAAGTGGGTGTGGCAGACAATTAGGTAGGTAGGTAGGTAGGTATGTAGCGCAACTTTGACTATACTGGCCTACAGAAGTGGGTGTGGCAGACAGTTAGGCAGGTAGGTAGCTGCACGTAGACTGACTATACGGGCCTACAGAAATGGGTGTGGCAGACAATTAGGTATGTGGCTGCACTTAGACTGACTATACGGCCTAAAGAAGTGGGTGTGGGAGATAAGGGAGAACTTTCCCAAGACAACCAGGACTTGAACCTTCACTACACTGACATCCCTCCACTCCCTACCACACCAACAGCCTCACATGGCCACGGGCAACGGACAGTTAGCTCAGATGTCAGGTGGGATCCGAACCGCAACGTCTGCAAACTAATCTAGTGGTGTACCACTGAGCCAATAGACAGCAGGGCCAGTCAGTCAATGACAACGTCTGCAAACCAACCCAGTGCTGTACCACTGAGCCAATAAACAACAGGCCCAGTCAGTCCACAACGACTTAATACACACACACACGCACACACACACACACACACACACACACACACACACACAGAACACTGGACACTGAACATTATAATGTCATCAGCTATACAGCATTGATGACATGGGGGGTGCAAAGCATAGAGCAAGTAACGTAAATAGTAAATCCACAACAAACGTGAAATAAAACAATGCTAGTATTCCAAGCACCTTAAGCCTGAATACCGACCATCCAGAATAATTCATCTTCAAGAGCTGGCAATGCATGAACAATCAACACTAAAATGTCTTAACCGTCTCCTTCAAAATTCCATATATCCTTAATCACCTCGGTTGAGTTATTCTTATTTCGAATGTTCAAGGCCTCTGTAGTATACCTTGCAAGAGATTTTCACCGCGTCATCGCCCTACTTCAGTTAAAGCACTCTAACTGTGTCCTTGTTTTTAGCAACATTCTTTTAAAAAATCATGCTTTTTCCACGGATGACATTGTGTCCAGGACGGGGGAAATTGTGACGGTATTGCTTAAGTGCACTAAGTTGATGTATTATTAGTCAGGCTTAACACACCAAGGTTATCTTTGTACTCATACACCATATGCACACTCATGCGCCCATCAAACATTCACCTCTCTCTGGGAATGGGATGTCACGCATTCGTTTCTCTCTTAACACGACTGAGAACAAGAATTACAATTTCTATGCTACGTATGATTATGCATGAACTATCCAATCACTCAAAAATGCAATAATCAAATCATAAAAGATCAATACTTCCTAATCCCAGGTTATAATAAAATGAAGATACAAAAGTTGACTGCAGGGTTCGTGGTTCGTGAAAATGAAATAATAATAAAGTTTATAAAAAGCTTTTGGTGGTAGTCGAACCCTTTTGGAAGGTAGACACCGACGTTTCAAGCCATAGGCCCGTTGTCAGAGTGAAGAGAAGAGGACAGTGTAGACAGGAAAGCCCATGTGAAAATTGGGTGAGAACATCTTAATCATTAAGTTGGACCAAAAAAAACACTCACTGACCACTGTTCAGGTGTATTGAGCACACACCACACAACACACACACACACACAAACACCACAGTTCACACAAAAAAACACCAACACACACATGCGCGCACCCCCCCCCGCCACCCACACACACACACACAAACACACACACCCACCTCCCACCCACCAACACAACCCACACACACACACAGGTGTGTGGTGTTCCCAGGCGGGGGGGGGGGGGGAGGTGGTTTTGTGTGTGTGTGTGTGTGTGTGTGGTGGTGTGTGTGGGGGGGGGTGGGGGGGTGCGTGCATGTGTGTGTTGGTGTTTTTGTGTGAACTGTGGTGTGTGTGTGTGCTCAATACACCTGAACAATGGTCAGTGAGTGCTTTTTGGTCAACTTAATGATTAGATGTTCTCACCCAGTTTTCACATGGGCTTTCCTGTCTACACTGTCCTCTTCTCTTCACTTTGGACAATGGGCCTATGGCTTGAAACGTCAGAAATGACTTCTTACCAGGCCAGGTTTTCACACACACAACCACGCTTTCACACCACCACCACAGTTCTTGAAAAACGTCTCTTCAAGTCTTCTACGCACTGCTTGATGGTGACGCCTTTGGTTGACTGGCTCTAGGTATTCAGGACTGGGTCTTCGTGGTCGTCTCTGGGATCTCGACGTAGGACTCTTCTTCTTCGTCTCTTTCACCCACCTCTGGGTTCAAATTCAGTTTTGTCTGTCTTCACCCACCTCTGGGCTTCAAACTTAGTTTTCTTCTCTTCCAGCTTGTCTTTAACCCCAAGATTTTGCTGTCTCTTCTATCTCCCAGACCACGTTTCTCTCGACCCTAGTCCTGCTTACTCTCTCTTCTTCTCTCTCTCCTCTTCTGGCTTCTCTCTCTGTCGTGGTGTTATTCTCCTAAGTTTATACAGGGATGGAAACAAAGGATTCCCCTTCGGGCCATGCCTTTGTCCATGCTGCTTCTCAAACCCCATGTTCACATGTACCCCGAATTCTCCATTCGCTACATTCTTCCACACATCAGCATTTACACACATCCCTACCTAACTGATTAGCAAAACACTTGGCACCCAAATGGACATCGAAAATTCCCGCCGACTTCGGGGGCCACTTTAATACAGTAATTATCTAAAGAGGGCTACAACAAAAACGTCCACGCGCATTCAACCAGCCTGACAATAGAACCAACACAGTGCCCCATGGCAATACCATCTGAACGAGCCCAAGACTCCTGCTCTTCAATTACTGTTTACAAAGCGGACCTCAGCTGACTAAGTATGTGGCGCCCACTTGATGCACCGAGGTCCTTGTGGTTACGTCCCCCTCCCCCCTTTCACTATAGGGAAGGTCCGAACCCTAAATACCTTAGGTGCCATCTGTTACCTGATCACTCTGTCCTCCTTGACACAGTTCGACCGTGTGCGGTGGATATAGGCACACTGGTTAATGGGTCTATTACCTATTTGTATACTCCGTACAACGTCCCTTGCCTATAAGCGTTTAATGCCTTTTGTGAGAAGTTTCACGTCCTTGACACAATGCATTCTTTACAATGAAATACAAAGTGTGTGTCATCCGCCCTGAAGAAACCACAACGACGGGCAAGGCGACGATGAGGATGGGTCAGTCTGGAACCATTTTTATTATGGGCGTTTAAGCCGAGTTCTTGTTCTCAGTCTGACCAGATAACTTATTCTGTATCGCCTGTTATTATTATGTTTATTAAGCCCATCTGCAAAACCTGTGTGTGGTGTGTGTGTGTGTGTGTGTGTGTGTGTGTGTGTGTGTGTGTGTGTGCGCGCGCGCGCGTGTGTGTGGTGTGTGTGTGTGTGTGTGTGTGTGTGTGTGAAGTCAAGAGCGCGCGCGTATGTGTTTGCATGTGTACGTTTACGTAGGCGTATGCCGAAAACGACTGTGCATATGCTTGTGTGGTGTACCTACGTGCGCGTCCGCAAGCGTACACGCAAACATGCGATTGTGTTGAACAATAAAAGAAAATTGTAAGGCACTTGGTGAGGCAGCCACAGCTTAAAGACCAGTCCAGCCCAACATCTAACCCGTCACCTTGTCGGCTGTCATCGATCTCCGCCTCTTCCTTCGCCGCTACCCCAGCCGCGACTGTCATGATGTAGGTTAGTGGAGCAGGTAGATCAATAACTGTCCCCCTTCCTCATCTTTTTCACGCGACCTCCTTTGGCTTGTTCTGTTTAGTGTTGTGGAGGTGTTTTTCTTAAGGAGGGGAAAAAAAACCACTCCTGTCTTTGACATGAGGCAGACGCTAGCAGACACAGGTCTGGCATGAGCGCTACGGCAAGTCTATGGATCAGCCGGAGTTCTGCCGGCATCAGAATGACCCCAACTCCACCATCCACCCCATCCACCCGCGCCTGCCCCCCCCCCCCCCCCCCACTTTCGCTACTCCTCACGTCTAGGAAAGAAGACAGTTATACGGTTTTGTAGTCCGTTAGACAGTAGTCATAGTCCGTTGACGGTTATACAGCTTTTATAGTCCGTTAGACAGTTGTACAGTTTTTACAGTCCGTTAGACAGTTAGACAGTTTTTATAGTCCGTTAGACAGTTACAACAGTATTCATAGTCCGTTAGACAGTTATACAGTTTTGTACTCCGTTAGACAGTTATACAGTTTTTTTGTAGTCCGTTAGACAGTTATACAGTATTCATAGTCCGTTAGACAGTTATACAGTTTTTGTAGTCCGTTAGACAGTTATACAGTATTCATAGTCCGTTAGACAGTTATATAGTTTTTGTGGTCCGTTAGCTATACAATAGTCATGGTCCGTTAGACAGTTATACAGTTTTTGTAGTCCGTCAGACAGTTATACAGTTTTTGTAGTCCGTCAGACAGTTATACAGTTTTTGTACTCCGTTAGACAGTTTTTATAGTCCATTAGACAGTTATACAGTTTTTGTAGTCCGTTACTAATGCAGTATTCTAGTCAGTTAGACAGTTTTTATGGTCTGTTAGAACTTAGACGGACAGATAGGTAGATAGATAAATAGATAGATAGATAGATAGATAGATAGATAGAGATTGATTGATTGATTGATTGATTCATGTGTGTAGTATGATTGATTCACATGTGTGTAGTAATAGCAGTATTAGTAGTAGTAGCGGTAGAAGCAGTGCTTTCAATTTATGTTCTTTTTAAAAGATATGTAATATTAGACGAAATGTGTCGTGCATACGTGTGTGCCCTAGGAAAGTGAGGCGTGTGGAGCTCAAGAAATTGACAGTCTCCATCATGAGTCCCGGCTGGTTTGAACAGCGCACTACAATCGCCAGCCGCTAATCTGAACCAGGATGCCTTTTGGCAATGACAGGCCCACTTCTCATGTGTCAGTGCCAGGCCCTCCTATCATGTGACAATGCCAGGCCTACGTCTTATGTGGCAGTGCCAGGGCCTACTTCTTATGTGTCAATGTCAAGCCTGCTTCTCATGTGGCAATACCAGGCCTACTTCTCATGTGGCAATGCCAGGCCCTCCTCTCATGTGACAATGCCAGGCCTACGTCTTATGTGGCAGTGCCAGGCCTACTTCTTATGTGTCAATGTCAAGCCTGCTTCTCATGTGGCAATGCCAGGCCTACTTCTTATGTGGCACTGCCAGGCCTACTTCTCATGTGGCAATGCCAGGCCTACTTCTTATGTGGCAATGCCAGGCCTACTCTCTCATGTGGCAATGCCAGGGTCTACTTTTCATGTGGCAATGCCGTGCCTTCTTCTCATGTGGCAATGCCAGGTCTACTTCTGATGTGGCAATGCCAGGCCTACTTCTCATGTGGCAATGCCAGGCCTACTTCTCATGTGGCAATGGCATGCCTACTTCTCATGTGGCAATGCCAGGCCTTCTTCGCATGTGGCAATGCCAGGCCTTCTTCGCATGTGGCAATGCCAGGCCTACTTCTCATGTGGCAATGCCAGGCCTACTTCTCATGTGGCAATGACAGGCCTACTTTCATGTGGCAATGACAGGCCTACTTCTCATGTGGCAATGCCAGGCCTACTTCTCATGTAGCACATGTGGAGGTAAGTGCCCACTGTTTTTGTAGGAACCTCGTGTAACGTCGCAACTTCACTCAGGGTGATTTGAATGACGTCGGTTGGGGCAACGTCACAACGGATACCCCGGAACAGTATTTCGAGTTCAAAGATGCTGCAAAACACAACGCCTCGTGCGATTGTCGTCTGGCATGGAGCAGTGTCCAGCAGCATGGCGTGCCAACTGTTGTCTGGCATGGAGCAGTGTCCAACAGTATGGCGTGCCAACTGTTGTCTGGCATGGAGCAGTGTCCAGCAGTATGGCGTGCCAACTGTTGTCTGGCATGGAGCAGTGTCCAACAGTATGGCGTGCCAACTGTTGTCTGGCATGGAGCAGTGTCCAGCAGTATGGCGTGCCAACTGTTGTCTAGCATGGAGCAGTGTCCAGCAGTATGGCGTGCCAACTGTTGTCTAGCATGGAGCAGTGTCCAGCAGTATGGCGTGCCAACTATTGTCTGGCATGGAGCAGTGTCCAGCAGTATGGCGTGCCAACTGTTGTCTGGCATGGAGCAGTGTCACAGGGAAGACGTCCAGCAGTATGGTGTGCCGACTGTTATCTGGCATGGAGCAGTGTCCAGCAGTATGGTGTGCCGACTGTTATCTGGCATGGAGCAGTGTCCAGCAGTATGGTGTGCCGACTGTTATCTGGCATGGAGCAGTGTCCAGCAGTATGGTGTGCCGACTGTTATCTGGCATGGAGCAGTGTCCAGCAGTATGGTGGCCGACTGTTATCTGACATGGAGCAGTGTCCAGAGTATGGTGTGCCGACTGTTGTCTGGCATGGAGCAGAGAAGATGTCCAGCAGTATGGTGTGCCGACTGTTGTCTGGCATGGAGCAGTGTCCAGCAGTATGGTGTGCTGACTGTTGTCTGGCATGGAGCAGTGTCCAGCAGTATGGTGTGCCGACTGTCGTCTGGCATGGAGCAGTGTCCAGCAGTATGGTGTGCCGACTGTCGTCTGGCATGGAGCAGTGTCCAGCAGTATGGTGTGCCGACTGTCGTCTGGCATGGAGCAGAGAAGACGTCCAGCAGTATGGTGTGCCGACTGTTGTCTGGCATGGATCAGTTTCACAGGGAAGGACGTCCAGCAGTATGGCGTGCCGACTGTTGTCCGGCATGGAGCAGTGTCACAGGGAAGACGTCCAGCAGTATGGTGTGCCGACTGTTGTCTGGCATGGAGCGGTGTCCAGCAGTATGGGTGTGTCGACTGTTGTCTGGCATGGAGCGGTGTCCAGCAGTATGGTGTGTCGACTGTTGTCTGGCATGGAGCAGTGACCAGCAGTATGGCGTGCCGAACTGAGCGTGCAGCACGGTGCTCCCTTGGCTCCTGTCTGTCTGACCTGGAGACGTCATCAATGTTGTGCTCTGTGTGGCCTGCCCTGACAGGGGTCGTCTCTGGAAACAGGTGTGACATCAGCTTTCGGAAAGAACAACTTTAGACGTTAGTTCGCGATGAACTCATTTAATGAGGTGGTCTGGCTAAAGGCATGTCCTACATTTGCCGTCAGGGTCCAGCGAACAACGCAGCAGGATGATACATGACCATGACACAAACAGCAGACGACAAGTGGGCAGGCTCGTTTCAAATGTTCAGCATGATCACAACAGTTTCGGATCGATCCTTTTTTTCTACCGCGACCGAGACTGTGGGAACTTAATGGACTGATCTCATTGGTACTTCACTGTGGGCACCAGTCCAGCACTCCACAGAGTCAGTGCTCAGACAGGTGGCATTCCGCCGTGGGTCATTTATTACGGTAATGTACGAGGACACAGCTTCGAAACACTCACTCCTTTCAATCGCTTAGGCCTCTTTGCGCCGAGATTTCACCAGGTAAGCAGTGTCATGTCTTGTCAGCTTAGCTGGCAACCGCGGTATTAAGCAGTGTCTTGTCAGCCTAGTTGACAACTCTGGTATTAAGCAGTGTCTTGTCAGCTTAGCTGGCACTCTGGTATAGCTGTGTCGTGTCTTGTGACCTTAGCTGGCAACTCTGAAGCAGTGTCGTGTCTTGTCAGCCTAGCTGGCAACTCTGGTATTAAGCAGTGTATTGTCAGCCTAGCTGACAACTCCGGTATTAAGCAGTGTCTTGTCAGCCTAGTTGACAACTCCGGTATTAAGCAGTGTCATGTCTTGTCAGCCTAGCTGGCAACTCCGGTATTAAGCAGAGGTCTTGTCAGCCTAGCTGACAACTCTGGTATTCAGCAGTGTCTTGTCAGCCTAGCTGGCAACTCGGTATTAAGCAGTGGTCTTGTCAGCCTAGCTGACAACTCTGGTATTAAGCAGTGTCTTGTCAGCCTAGCTGGCAACTCTGGTATTAAGCTGTGTCGTGTCTTGTGACCTTAGCTGGCAACTCCAGTATTAAGCAGTGTCGTGTGAGTCTAGTTGGCAACTCTGGTATTAAGCAGTCTTCTCAGCCTACCTGACAACTGCGGTATTAAACAGTGTCTTGTCTTGTCAGCTTAGCTGGCAACTCGGTATTAAGCAGTGTCTTGTCAGCCTAGTTGACAACTCCGGTATTAAGCAGTGTATTGTCTTGTGAGCTTAGCTGGCAAGTCTGGTATTCAGCGGCCAGCAGGTCGGTATCAGCAAATCGTTCAGCTCAATTAAGACACAAACAAAGGGATCGCAGTAAGTCCGTGATCTCGTTATGTGATGAAAAGTCGTTCATTTCAGAACTGCCCTAATGGAGACCTGAACTTCCTCTGTTTCTGCCCTAGTGTGGCTCCATCCTGCTTAGCACAACTCCATAGCAGCAACCTGCTCCAGTTAACCCGTGTTTGTATGACAGACGTCCTCGTCTTTTGCCCTTTTCCGTTTACCAAAGTAGTCAGGTTTGTCACGCGACAACATCGGATGATTTTAATCAAACAATAATTGGCGACGGAACGGGTAAAAACCAGTCATTTTTTCCCTGCTCTTTTCTCTTTTTTTCATCTCGTTAGAAAAGATTTAACCTTACTTCTGCTATTTTGATCGTTTTGAGAAGTTTCCGAATAGAGATCTGTCAAATCAGTCTCGTAATGCTTCGTTTGGCATGCAAGAACGGCTTCACCTGTGAATTGAGATATGTCAACTCCGTCTTGTAATGCTTCGTTTGGCATGCAAGAACGGATTCACCTGTGAATTGAGGTCTGTCAATACAGTCTTGTAATGCTTCGTTTGGCATGTAAGAACGGCTTCACCTGTGCTGGAATCAGGAAACCAGCACCTTGTTTTTCTTTTCTTTCGTGTTTTTTTTTTCTTTTTTCGTTTCCATTGAGCCAACTGTTATAGGAGAGATTCACAGCCATCCTCGGGTTCGCCATGAAGCTGTTCCCTTTGCAAGGAATGAACAGCGCGAAAATGAACACGGTGAATTCGTGCTGCTTCTTGGCTTTTTTTTTTCTAATATGATCAAAACGCACATCTGTGAGACATTACATCGTTAAGCAGCCAGGGAAACAGTTCTGTGTTTGCGAACGGTGTACCGTTCTAGTCTATTTAAAAAGGACCCCTCTATGCATTATTAGATAAGGGTGTGGGTGTGTGTGCGTGCGTGCGTGCGAGCGAGCGCGCGCGCGCTTTGCGTGCGTGCGTGCATGCGTGCGTGCGCACCCGCGCGCGTATCAGTTCAGAGAGATCGAGGAGTGAAGCTGAAGAGAGACAGACTGACAGACAGAGAAGCGCACGTGCATGGCCTAGATTCAGCAGCCACGCTGACAGTGCAGGCCGAGTGTCAGGAGCCACAGACAGTGTCTGGTCCTTGGCCGTTGAGCCATCGTTTTGCCGCGTGACTCTTGCTTCATGCTCATAACTCACCGCCCCCACCCCACCCCTCTTCCTCCGCCACATTAGCTTTCTGGACTTTTCCAAGGTGACAAGTATTATCGCCCCATACACGTGCGCGTACACATGTACATGGAAACATATAATCAGGATGGAGTGCGCGTGCACACTGGTATATATATATATATATATATGTGTGTGTGTGTGTGTGTGTGTGTGTGTGTGTGTGTGTGTGTGTGTGTGTGTGTGTGTGTGTGTGTCCTGTTTATAAAATAAGAATAAAAAAAACTCTGAATGTTAAAAAACTGAATCCCGCTGTGGATAACAGATTAGATAGATAGACAGACAGACAGAGGCGTGCGCACACACACACACACACACACACACACACACACACACACACACACACACACACACACACACACACTACACACACACACACACACACACACACACACACACACACACACACACACACACACACACACACACACACACACACACACACACACACACACACACACACACACACAAGAACAAAAGAAAGAGGAAAGGATAAAAATGAAAGTGAGAGGGTAAGAAGGCAAGAATCAAAGAAAAAAAGGTAAAAACAGAAATTGTAAGTGAGCAAGAGAGGAAAGGAAAGGAAAATCGAAACAGATAAATAAACTGAGAGAGAGAGAGAGAGAGAGAGAGAGGGGGGGGGGGGGGAGGGAGAGAGAGAGAATTAAGGATAAAAGGTAGAAGAGAACGCAAGAAAAATAGAGGGGAGAAGAGTCATAAAGAGAGAAATGAATGCAAGAAGGAAAAACATGAAATGGGAAAAGAAATGAAGTGAGAGAAAAAAAAATAGACAAGAAAGAAAGAAATTAATTCAAATAATAAAGAAAGATAAGAAGAAAGGAGAGACGAATGAAAAAAAAATGAATAAGAAGAAGGGAAAACAGAGGAGAAAAAAAGGAAAGAAAGAAGAAAAAAAGACAGAAGGGGAAAAGAGAAAGAAGGAAGAAATGACAGACAGAAGGAAGGAACAAGACAGCTGGAAAGAAACCAAGAAATAAAGAAGCCATGAAAAAGATCAGAAACAACAGAAATAAATGGGGGAAAGAAAGAAAAGACGAGTAAAAAATGAAAGAAAGAACAACGAAGACGGAAAGAAAGACAGAAGGGAAAGATGAAGGAAAGAGGAAAGTAAGAGAACAGCAAGTAAAAAGTAATTAAGAAAAGAAAGAAAGAAAAAGGGTGAAGACGTAATCAAATAGGAAAGAGGGCACAAAAAGAAGGAAGGATTGACCGAGTGAAAGAAAAGATTCGGAAAGCATAAAAAAAAAAACCAAAGAAGATAGGACGGGAGTAAAGAAGGAACGAAAAAAGAAGAAAGAGGAAAGAAAGGAAAAAAAAAAAGAAGGATAAAGGAAAGGGAAAAAGAAAGAAGAAAGGAACAAGTGTAAGAAAGACACGATAGGACGAAAGCAAGAAACAAAAAAGGGGAGAGAGGATGAAAGAAGGAAAAGAGCAGGAGTTAGAGGAAGACAGAAAGAATGAATGAATGAACGAAGGGGCAATTTCCAAAACAAAGAGGAAATGGTTGGGAAAAAAAAAAGACAGAAGAAGAGATAAAAGAACAAAACAAAGAAAAAGCAGGAAGAACGAATGATGGAGCAAACAAACAAAGAAAGAAGGGAGAACAAATGGCGGAGGAAAAAGAGAAGAGAAAGAAGGCAAGAAATAAAGAACTAGGTTATGGAAATCAGGAAAAGGTTGAGAGAAAGATAGAAGGAAATAAAGAAAGAAGAATACAGTGAATCAAAGACAGACAGGAGGGAGGAAATGTTGAAAGAATTAAAGGAACAAAAAATAGAAACGAACAAACAAAGACACAAAGAAAGAACGGAAGAAAGAAATAGCAAAGGAAGGGGAAAAAGAATGTAAGAAAGAAAAATGGAAGGGAGGAAAGTAGGAAGAAACGAATGAAAGAAATGCAGGAAGGACAAAGAAAGAAAGAAAAAAAGGACAAAAAAAACACAGGAAGAATGAAGAAGAGAGGATAAAAGAAACAAATGAAGAATGAAGAAGAGGATGAAAGAAACAAAGGAAGTCATTAGAAGAGGATGAAAAGAAACAAAGGAAGAATGAAGAAGAGGATGAAATAAAGAGAGGATGAAAGAACAAAGGAAGAAAAAGATGGAAGAACGAGAGGACGAGAGAAACAAAGGAAAAATAATAATGAAAGAAAGAGAGGATGAAAGAAACAAAGGAAGAATGAAGAAGAGGATGAAAGAGAGGACAGAGAGAAACAAATGAAGAAAAGGAAAGATGAAAGAAAGAGAGGATGAAAGAAACAAAGGAAGAATGAAGAAGAGGATGAAACAAAGAGTGGACGAGAGAAACAAAGGAAGAATGAAGAAGAGGATGAAACAAAGAGTGGACGAGAGAAAAACAAAGGAAGAATGAAAGAAGAGGATGAAAGAAAGAAAGGACGAGAGAAACAAATGAAGCAGAGGGTGAAAGAGAGGGACGAGAGAAACAAAGGAAGAAAAGGATGAAAGAAAGAGAGGACGAGAGAAACAAAGGAAGAAAAGTATGAAAGAAAGAGAGGACGAGAGAAACAAAGGAGGAAGGAAGAAAGAGGGTGAAAGAAAGAGAGGACGAGAGAGAAACAAAGGAAGGAAAGGATGAAAGAAAGAAAGGACGAGAGAAACAAAGGAAAAAGGAAGAAGAGGATGAAAGAAAGAGAGGACAAAAGAAACAAAGGAAGAATGAAGAAAGGAGGATGAAAGAAAGAGAGGACGAGAAAACAAAGGAAGAAGGAAGAAAAAGACGAGAAAGAGAGAGAGAGAGAGAGAGAGAGAGAGAGAGAGAGGATGAAAGAAAGGCAGGAAGACGGAAGAAAAGGATGAAAGAGAGGACGAGAGAGAAACAAAGGAAGAAAAGGATGAAAGAAAGAGAGGATGAAAGAAGCAAAGGAGGAAAGAAAGAAAAGAAAGAAAGAAAACAAACAAACAAAGGAAGAGGGAAGAAAGAAAAGAAAGAAAGAAACAAAAGAAGAGGGAAGAAAAGAAAGAAAGAAACAAAGGAAAAAAAGGATGAAAGAAAGAGAGCGCCAAGGACGAAAATAATGAAAGAGAAAAAAAAAGGAAGGAAAGATTTTTTTTAGAAGGTATGAAAGGAAGGAAAAGAAAGAGTCAAGAAAATGCAGAAAGAAGGATGAAAAAAAAGACCAAAAGAGAGGAAAAAGGAAGAGGGAAAGAAAGAATATTTTTGTTTAAATGGGAGAAGGAAGGGAAAAAGATGAAACAAAGAAAGTAAGAAGGCAGGAGGAAAGAAAGAAAGGAGGAAGAAAGATGAGGATGAAAGAAAGGAAGAAGAAAAACAAGGAAGAAAGACAGAAAGGATGATGCAAGAAAACACTAAAAGGAAGGGATGAAAGAAGACCAACACAGACGACACACAGAAACAAGCTAAGAAAGACAGGAAACGAAACAACCAATCCGCCCACAGATGATATGTGTCATTGTCTACACAAACAATCGTCTCATCATACAGTTAGGTGTATTAGAAATTTCATGTTTTGTTCGGAAATCGCCTGTTTTGTATTAATATCTGCATTTCAATCGGGACAGAAAATGAATAGGCAAACAGACGGACAGAGAGACAGACAGACAGACAGACAGAAGACGAATATGAATACGAATACGAATATTTAATTGGGGATAAAATGGATAAGCTGAACAGCTTTTAACATCATGCCCTCACAGAAACAGGAAAAAACAATACTTGGAGGAGGTCTCTCGATCTCTCTCCTCGCCCTACTCCGAACCCTTATTCAAACGAAAGAAACAAGACAATCTAAAGACAGTGTAGTCATGGTAAGGATAAAAACAAGCAAACAAACAAAGAAGTCATCACACAAGATGTAGACATTAGCATCCACACATATATCATGACATTCAGCTGATAAAGCAAACAAACAAGTCATCAACAAAGATATAGACATTAGCATCCACACATAAATCATGACATTCAGCTGATAAAGCAAACAAACAAGTCATCAACAAAGATACAGACATTAGCATCCACACGCAAATCATGACATTCAGCTGATAAAGCAAACAAACAAGTCATCAACAAAGATATAGACATTAGCATCCACACATAAATCATGACATTCAGCTGATAAAGCAAATAACGAGGGGATAGACAGCAGAGTGACATTCATAATGAAACATTGAGGTCAAACCTCTGGATCACCCGAACTAACGTCAGCTACAGCTATCCCGTGAAGTATCTGTGACCTGAACGCCAAGCTATTCCCATGAAGTATCTGTGAAATGATGCTTCGGAGGAAGTTAAGATATTGCATTTTTCAAATAATCTGGTATCTCATTCTAGAGTCTGCCACCTGAGCAGGCAAGAGAAGACTTAAAAAGATCAGTTCTGGTATGGGGAATGAATATTGCATAAAAGGTATAAAC
>JADBJO010025419.1:0-7500 GCA_016801955.1 Conus betulinus
GCCCCTGTTCTCATGGTAACATCAGGTTCGAAACTGTCTTTCCCTTGTCTTGTTCGAGTTTGTGGTTTGACAGAGTGGTAAGTATCGGTATTCATGGCCACGGTCGCTGGACGCGAGTGCCCCACTCACGGGGGTGGACCTTCATTCCACCCAATACGCTTTATTTTCGTCATAGGATGATGACGCGCGAGCCAGCGCGCGCGTGGGTGTGTATTGTGTGTAAATGTGGTAGTGTATTTGTGTGTGTGGTTGTGTGTGTATTGTTGGTGTGTGTGCGGTGGGTGCGTGTGTGTGTGGGTTGTGTGTGTATTGTGTGTGTTTGTTTGTGGTGTGTGCGTACTGTTGTGTGGTGTGTTTGTGTGTGTGTGTGTGTGGTGTGTGTGTGTGTGAGAGAGAGAGATAGGAGAGGTAATAAATAACCTCGGCGGATACCAGGAATAACGACAGAAAAAATTAAATCTCTCCCCATCACCGTCCCCCTTATCCCATGCCCCAACCTCCGCCTTCCCTCCTTGCCGCCCCCCCCCCCCTCGCGCCCCCCCCTCCGCCCCGTGTACTCCCCTTCTCCTTACCCCCACCCCAACCACCTCGCCCGTTTCCCCTTCTCCTCTCCTTTCGGCCCCACTCTCCTCCCTCACCCTTTCTCCCCACCCCCTCCTACCATTCCTCCGTTCCCTTTCCACCTCGTAGCCCCGCCTCCCGTTGCCCGCGCCCTCCCCTTTCCTCCGCTCCCACCTGTTCCTTGCCCCCTCCCCACCCCACCCCAACATCCTCTCCTCTACCGTACGGTCGCTTGGATCCTTGCGCGCGTGAGAGGAGGGGGGGGACGGGTAGGGAAGAGAAACCAAAAGTGTCTGAATGGGGAGGAACCTCCGACTTTTCGATCTTCGTCTACTGCACTCTCCCACCTGAGCATATTGCGGCTGACAGAAAGCACGCACGTTAAACGCGATATAGTCCCCCCCCACAGTGCCATTTGTGCGAATGAACACGCCGTCAGGTTGAAAAACGTTATGCGCAACATCAAGACTACAGCGCTGCCACGATGTGGGTGTACGACAGACCAACAACGAGACGACAGCCGACAGAAATGCACTTTACATATTTAATCAATCAAAATTAGGTGGTGTAATCGTAAAGATTCGAGAAGTACGTTGCGTATGTCGGCGGACGAAATGATTAAAGAATAAGAGATGTTGTGATATAGCCATAAAAGCGATGACGGTCTTCAGAAGAGGGCTAGAATAAAAGAGCAGGGCGGGTGGGGGTTGATGAAAAAAGCTACTATTGTCGGAGGAATAGGGTGGTAGAACAAACCAACATGTATAATCACAACAACAACGGAGCACGATTGTGAGTGCGAAGCGGATGATGAAAGAGAAGGACAGAGGAAATATTAAGAAGTCCAGACGATGTAGACGCAGACAGGAGCATGGAGATGAGACAACACAGATGAAAAAGCACACCAAAACAAAAAAAGGGGGGGGGGAGGAGGAGTAGAGAAGAAGAAGAAGGGGAGGAGGCGGAGAGTATTGCGAGGATGACGAGGAGAACAGACCAACAAAACACAGGAACTCATTAGAAAGAAAAGAAGGAGGAGGAGGAGGAGGAGGGGGAGGGGGAGAGGAAGGCATCCTTTGAACAAGATGAGAAATTAACAGAGACTCATTATTTCCCAACACACAAAAAGCAACCGCCCCCATTTCATTGCACCCCTCTGCTGTCCTCTTCGCGACTGGCACTTTACTGCCCCCTTCCCTCTTTTGGCAATCTGAATGAATTGTCCCCCCTCCGCCAGCACAAGAGAGCCAGGGGGGAGTGAGGAAACATAGCACAGACGATAACACACAACATATCACCAATCACATAGCTGCAACCATCGATTTCCGCCTTAAAAACCAAGTCTTAGGAGAACTCGGGGATGGGGGGGGGGGAGTAGGGAGATTGGGAGGAGGAAATCGTTACCAAACCCCATGGATCGGAGGAGCAAAGGATTGGCCTCATCAGAGGTAATTGGAACGTTCACCAGGGATTGTCTCGCATTGTTTGTGGGTATGGAGAGAGAGAGATTGGAGAGAGAGATGAGAGAGAGAGAGGGAGAGAGAGAGAGAGAGAGAGAGAGGGGGGGGGTTAAGATAACGTGTATTCGAACTTTGCGTTTATATTTACTTTACATCATCATCGTCGGTCGTCGTGCCGTCGTCGTCGTCGCGTCGTCATCATCATCATCATCATCATCATCAACCTCATCGTCGGTCGTCGTCGTTATCATTGTGCTCATCGTCGTCCTCGTCGTCAAATCGTCGTCGTCGTTATCTTCGGTCGCGTCATAGGGACGTCATCTTCAACCAGCATTATTTTGTACCACACCACTATCAATGCCTTGCGTCTTCCTACTTGTCTTGGGGGTGTGGCGGGTTGGGGCCTCTATGATTGTTTAACTCTGTGTTTTTGTTTGTGCATTACAGTCCTCTTTTCCTTCCTCCGTTCCCTATTTATTTCAATTTGATTGTTCTGCTGTTCTGCCATTCTCTTTCTTCCCCCTCTTCCTGCCTCCTCCTTTTCCTGATTTCTTCTACTCATCCTCTTCCTTTACTCCTCCTACCTCCTCATCCTCCTCCCTCCTCTCTCTTCCTCCTCCTCTTCCTGGTTCTTTCTCCTCCACCTGGATTCCTCCTCCTCCTCCTCCCTCCTCCTCCCTCCTCATCATCATCATCATCATCATCATCTATCATCGTCGTCGTCGTCATCATTTTCAACAGTTGCACCATCACAACCACCACTACCATCAATACAATCAACATCTTCTTCATTTTCATCACTTCACAACATACCATTGAAACCAGCACCCGCCATCCAATAAGAATCTAGTTCCAGAGACTGCGTATATCAATCCATGTACTAAGTGGAATACTGAAGGTTCTAGCACATTGCAATTTATCACAGACGAAAACAGTTGAATCCAGTACAGTGGTATATAATTCACCCCTGCTCGCCTTCAGATCTACACCACCCACACACACACACACACACAACACACACACACACACCACACCACACACACCCACACACACCACACATATACACGCACCCACGCACCCAACGCACCCACCCACGCACGCACACTGTATTGTCACCCACCCACGCACGCAAAGCACGCACGCGCGCATACACACACATACACACAACAGGCACGCATGCACGCCCGCACACACACACACACACACACACACACACACCACACCACACAACACCACACCCACACACACACACACACACACACACACACACTCACTCACCCACACCACACACACACACCACACACCCACACACACACACACACAACACACCACACACACACACACACACACACAACACACACACACAATTGAACAAGTGAAAAAATGGATGGTGTAAACTTGCCAAGATGTCCTGTCAAGCTCCCCCAACTCGGATTTTCCCCATCTAATCTAGAAAGGCCGAAGCCATTGTTGACATATTCGCCAAAAATGGCAGCAAAGATAGTTTAACAACAGAAAATAGAACAACTGCACAGAGAGCAATCAGAAGAAAACTTCACCGAGAACAATCCAGACACCCTGTTACAAACCACTATCTGAATGCTCCCATAACAGTTCAAGAAGTAGAAGAATGTCTTGCTAATCTGGGAACCAAAAAACATCAGTGGGTTTAGATGGTATCTCTAATGAATGCTGCGCGTCATGTCCCACCTATGGTAAACGCTTTATCTCTCGGTCCTTCATTCAAAAATGCTGGGGAAATGGCGATTTACCTTCATTATGGAGCATTCTATCATAGTTCCTATACATAAACAAGGGAAAACCTCGAAGTAACATCAACAGCTACCGTCCCAATTGCCTTAACGTCGCATACATGCAAACTAATGGAAAGAATTTGTCCTAAACAGATTACTTGTTTTTTTTGTAATAAACATCAAATTATTCCTATAAATCAAGCTGGTTTTTCAGAAAGGCAGATCATCAACAGAACATCTAGTGAAACTCACTCACACATGTAAAACAGCAATTCGCAAGACGTAAAAACATCTTGGCAACTTTCTTGACATAAGAAAAGCGTATGAACAAGTGTGGCAAATAAACGACTTTTGTACCAAACTGAAAACTATTGGAAATAAATGGAACCATGTATGATTATGTCAAAGCTTTTCTTCAAAGTAATAATTCAACACAAGAATAGATCATACATATTCCTCCACTAGAAACACTGGAAATGGTCTTCCACACGGATCAGTATTATCTCCAATCCTATTTAATATCCAAATTGCAGATATAACCAAAGGCTTATCCAAAGATGTGTTTTTAGTACAGTTTGCTTGATGACATATGTTCTGTGGATGGAATGTCACTATGAAAAGAAAAACCCCGTTAAGATTCTTAAATTACATAAAGATCAAATATCAACATGAATTAAACAATATCAGTAGTTTCTTACATGGAAAATGGATTGACACTGTCGGCAGCAAAAACAAATCTAATGCTTTTTAAACTCTGGATATGACCCAGACAAACTTCCACAATTTTACCCTGAATGGATCGGTCTTACAATACGTCAAATCTGTTAAATTCTTAGGAGTATATTTAACATCAAAACTTTCATGGAACCAACATATTGAAATATTTTGAATAAAGCAAGAAAAAGTTTAAAACTTTCTAAAAATCATAAGCAAACAAAAATGGGGACAAGATAAAGAGAGTTTAACACTCCTGTCTTCTGCTCTTGTGCGGTCTAGATTGATTTTATGCTCCAAGAAGTATTCTTCAGTGCTCCACAGCATCTACTCAATAAGTTACAAAAGTGTTGACTGCAAAGCATATAAACTTGCTCTTGGAGTACCCACGTATAACCTGCAACATTGGGACCTACTATGTGAAATTGGATTTTACCCTTGAACGAAATTTCGAAAAGTGTCCTCGCACCAAATTTGTTTCTAAAGACCTTTCACAAAAAAGTTCTTCTGTACAAATGAAGTATCTCTAAACTCAGATACCGATTTTGCTAAAAGAGCAAAAGACATAAAATCAGCAAAATCTATTCAGGTCATACACATCTACTCTTCTGAAAAAAACAACATGTTAACCAAAGTAAAATAGCTGTCAATCCGTCCTTTTCCACCCATTCCCAAATGGGAACAAACCAACGCAATTATGACACAAACTATACTCTGAACTGAACAAAAAACGATCCCCCATATCTTTAAAAAAAATTATGTAATTCTCATTTGGAAAATCAATATAGAATCATCTGCAAATTTTTTACAGATGGTTCAGTGTTAGATGACCATAGAACAGGAGCAGCTTTCATAATACCAAAATTAAAAGTGAGGAATTATATTATCTTGGCAAACATTTGTCAATATTTACTGCAGAATTAGTTGCTGTTTCTAATGTCCCTAAGTATGGTTTTTAAATTCTTCCATAGGAAAACTGTCAACTTTACTGTGTGGCCGTGATTCAAGTCAGCTCCTTTCTGCCTTACAGTATCTAAATCCAAAGATCCGCTGTGAGACTATTACGAGAATTAATTATGTGACACATCTCCTATCAATGAAAAGAATAAATGTGACCTTCTGTTGGGTGCACCTCACATTGTGGGAATTTCACACAAATGATAAAGTTGATCAAAGCTGCTCGGAGAGCAGCTCGCAACATTGAAGGAACGACTACTCTTGAAACATTCCGCTAGACCTATCAGAATGTTATACCTTTAATTGTCTAGAGCATCCTTTAACAGTTTCAAGGAGGTTATTGGAAAAGACACAGATAGCCAATATTATCAACAACTGTATACAGTCAAATCCCGACAACCACCCCAAAACTCAATTAGACAAATTTGAAATACGAACATCTAGAGAGGTAGTAACTTTAATTCATCGGATGCGTTTATAATTCACTTCGAACAAATACAGTAAAAATGTTTACATGCATGTGTGGGAAACACTTAGTGTACGTCACCTACTACTGATTGTCCAAGAGATAAAGAATACAGTGCTCAAAGCTGGTTCTAATATCTCACATAATAGATCGACTCCAACGACTTTTACCGAAAATTTTAAATAATTAATGCTTTACTTGTTCGTTATGCCCACATCTATTCACAAAGTACAGTAGGAATTTGTCTTTAACTTTCAACAGACCCCTCATACACACAAAAAATCACACACACACACAACACACACACATAGACCCACCACACACACACACACACACACACACACGCTCACCACAAACAGACCACACAGATCGCGCACGCGCACGCACACGCACCACACACGCACACCACACACAACCACACCACCAACACAGACACACACACACTGAAACACGCACGCGCGTGCACGCACGCACGTCCGCGCCGGATGCGCACACAACATCCACACACAACACTCATGCACCACACCACGCACGCACCACACACACACCACACACACCCCCACACACACACACACACACCACACACACACACACACATACAGACACACACACACACACCATATTACACACCCGTCTGAAGCACTTTAAGTGGGTAAACTTAAACCTGAAGAACACACACACACACACAAAAACAATACACACCCACACACACACACACAAAACTCGCCACCAACATGCTGACACACACACACACACACACCCACACACACACACACACACACACACACACACACACACCACACACCGCACGTCACACACGCCACGCATCCTCACGCACTTGCCCCACACACACCCCAGCCCCCTTCTTCCTCTAGGAGCCTGCGTATCCACACCGAAACTGATATTGGGGAATAGGGGAGTGGGAGTGTGGTGAATGGCTAATATTGTGAGGGGAGGGGGGAGATAACTGGATTGTTAAACACGATATAAACTCGCAGTACCCCAGACCTTCACCACAAACTGGGGCGACACAAAAAATTTAATGAGCGGGCGGGTTTAGTGGTATCTACAGCCACAGTTGATCTTGCCCGAGTTACGATCTTTGCCATCTCAACCCCAACCCCACCCACCCCCTCCCTCCCCTATGATCCTGGCCATCCCTGCCCCCCATCAACGCATCACACACCACACACGCACACATCCACACACACCCACAACACTGCACACACACGCACACACCACACACACACACACACACACACCCACACAACCCACACACACACACCACACGCACACAACTCACACCCAGCACACCCCACACCCACACACCCACACCACACTCGCACACACACGACCCACACACACACCACACACACACTCCACGCCCTTCTCACACACCACACACGACACAGCACACCTCCCACACACACACACACTACTCGACTCGCACACACACGGCACACATCCAACCACACACACACACACACACACAACACACACACACGCGACTCAGCACTCCCGCCTCCACACACACAGACACACACACACACAACACCACACAACACTTTGGTTTCTTCACTTTGCGACC
>JADBJO010025419.1:15000-23802 GCA_016801955.1 Conus betulinus
TGAATCAACTTTAGGGGGTACTTCTGGGCCGGTCCCAGAAGTATCCCCCTTGCATATCTCCTTTATTAATGTGTTCAGGGTTATCATTTACTGGTCGTAAACTCACACATGGACATTCTATCTGGTCCGCTAAAAAAAAAGGGCCCAGTTCTACTCCTGGGAGTAAGTCTGGACTGCGCCCAAAAGTACTCTCTCAGCTTCAGGGGTAGGGGTGGGGGTGGGGGGTGGGGTGGAGGGTGGTACATCTGGATTCCCGCCAAAGTTACTCCCTGGGGTACATTTGAGCTGGGCCCAGACGTACTCCCCGGAGTCATTCTGGTGCCGGGGGAGGGGGGGGGGGTCAGTTTTGGGACCGGTACCAAAGTACTCCCCTGTCTAAAGGAATCAGTGTTATAAGACAGTAACGGGAAACAAACAATTTATTTGCAAAGTTGTCAACAGGGGGGGAGTACTTCTGGGACCAAACGGGGGTACTGTCCACGAAGTACTCCTGCAGGCAGTCATTCTGGCGCGGGCCCAGAAGTACTCCCGGGAGTACTTCTGGGCGGGGAATACTTTTGGGGTGTTACACCTCTCCTTTCGAAGTCGTGCCATCGGAGCCTCTCAGCACGCCCCGTTAGCTGCTGGTGCTATCAGTCAGAGCGGCCATGCAGCGCGGCAGAGATGACTCCCCCCCCTCCCCACCTCCCGGGGCAGAGAGATATACATGGCCACACAGATAAAAGCACAGGCACCCACAAACACACGAGACAGACAGATAATGAAGACAGATAGACAGACACATTTGCCAATGTTTCTTTATCCCTCTTGTAACAAAGGTTCTGTTTTCATTTGAAACGCTTTGCAATCAAAAAAAAAACAACCACCAAGCATTCAATAATATATTTACGTAGAGAATGAAGCAAAGCGGCAGCATCATTTTGAAATGTTCTTACATACAACATCATGCACAATCAATTCGACGCTGATTTGTTAACAGATGCCTTTGCCTAGAACGATGCATAAGACCAAGCGTTTGATCTCTCTCTCTTTCTCTCTGTCTCTGCTCCTCTCTCTCTCTCTCTCTCCTCCTCTCTCTCTCTCTCCTCTCTCTCTCTCTCTCTCTCTCTCTCTCTCTCTCTCCTCTCTCTCTCTCTCTCTCTCTCTGCTCTGATGATTAATTCGATGCTGATTTGCTAACAGATAGCTTTGCCTATATATGATACACAAGACCAAGCGTTTTGGTCTCTCTCTTTCTCTCTGTCTCTGTCTCTGTCTCTGCCTGTCTGTCTGTCTGTCTGTCTGTCTCTGTCTCTCTCCCGCCAGTCTAGCAATTTCTGGGGGTGGGGTGGGGTGGGGTGGGTTTGTGTTTCTTTTTTAACGTTACTGTATTACTTGTGTGTGCGAGGGCATACGGAGATGTTACAATTTTTTTTGTTGTTGCTTTTTTTTGTGAACCTTGTGTTTAAATAAACACTCTAAATAAATGTGTATTATTTGTTTGCAAGGAAAGGAAGAGGGAAATGTAATTGTTTTTGTTACTCCTTTTCCCCCCTTGTCAAAAAATCTCTTTGGTAATGACAAAAATATCAAAGTGTCAGAGTCTCTCTCTCTCTCTCCTCTCTCTCTCTCTCTCTCTCTCTCCCTCCTCTCTCTCTCTCTCTCTCCTCCTCTCTCTCTCCTTCTCCTCTCTCTCCTCTCTCTCTCTCTCTCTCTCCTCCCCCCCTCTCCTCTCCTCTCTCCCCCTCTCCTCCCTCTCACTCTCTCTCCTCTCCCATTCATCTCCCCCCTCCCCCCTCATCCCCCTCCCTTCTTCCCCCCCTTCCTCCTCCTCTCTCTCTTCTCTCTCCTCTCTTTTCTCTCTCCTCTCCTCTCTCCTCCTCTCTTCTCCTCTCATCTCTCTCTTCCTCTCTCTCTCCATCTCTCTCCTCTCTCTCTCTCTCTCTCTCTCTCTGGATGAGCCAATCAGGATCATTCTAACCTGAAACCCCGTTTGACAGTTTTCGTCCTTTCTCTCCACATATTGTTGAAATTCCTTTCCAGAAGTCCTTGCGATATATGGCTGTGCCGCGACCAGAGTCTCCTTCGGTTTCACGAAATTGAGTCTACTGCTGTTCAGTTTGTTAGACCCATTTGATAGGCGTGATATGTCATACAAAGATCGTATGACAAAATTTCAGTTGAAACCATTGAATTTCCTCTCTACCATTTCAAATGTAGTTTCTCCAGTTTACGGTGGTTTGTCGACTTTATTTTCCTATTGAGCAACATATTTGAAATGCTAAAGAGGTCCGTTTTATCCGGAGGTAAACTGTAGTCAGTCTCCTATTGTTTACTAACACTTATGATTTCGAACTACTTATTTGTCTAATAATTTGTTTACGTTTTGCTATTTTTGGTTCATTTTTGTTTCGTTTAGTTTGTTTGCAAATGTTATGTTTCTTTTTCTGTTATAGTCTTTTTACTGTCTTGGCACATCCGAAATGATAGAAATAGTTTATGTATGTTTGTAAATTTGTTGTTAACGCTTCAAAATGAAACAAAGTAACAAACAAACGAACAAACGAACAAACAAAATCAACGAACAAACAAAAATATTCAGCATTTTACAACCATCATTTTCACGCCTTAAAACACATTCGTTTTTACTCATGTTTAGAACAAAACGTGATATATTTGTCTAACTTGTCATTATAAAAGACAGTAAACTCCACTATAATCTTTTCGTTATTCTCTAGATCTCTGAATGTGTAGATTCATACAAGACTTCAATACGTGTTCTAAAACGATGATAAGAATTTAGGATTTTTTGTTGACCCAAAGCGTTTAGTACTATTAACCTCTGGGGAACGTTTTGCAAGAACAGTCTTCCACTTTGAATTGTTTTTAATGCATTTATTACCCAAGACATTTTCAATGTTTTACTTAAATGGTTGACAAGTACACACGTCCATGTTCGATATCATGACTGTATGCTTCCTCTTCATTTTGTCAAGCTTTTTATCCCAGATTTAAACATGTTTAGCAATTGCTTTTATATCATTGTGAGGCTACTTGGGGCAATAGCCCTAAGTTTAGAAGAGTTTCTTACCACTTGCAATATTACCTTCAAGCATATTGGACCCACAAATTATTCATTTCCGAAATCCGAAATATATCGAATACTTAAATCCTGTCAATGTTGATAGATCATATATAAACCTGACTCCAAGACATTTGAATCTTTTAGGATTCTATGTTGTGTGTCTTTTGTACTAAGTAATTATCTTTTAGGATTCTATGTTGTGTCTTTGTACTAAGTACATTATCTTTTAGGATTCTATGTTGTGTGTCTTTGTACTAAGTACATTATCTTTTAGGATGCTATGTTGTGTGTCTTTGTACTAAGTACATTATCTTTTAGGATGCTATGTTGTGTGTCTTTGTACTAAGTACATTATCTTTTAGGATGCTATGTTTTTTTGTACTAAGTACATTATCTTCGAGTCCTTATGCCCTAACCGACATTGCATTAAAAATTCGTTTTTAAATTGGAAAAAAACACAACAACAAAACTGTAAGTTTCTTTAAGGTCTTTTAATGATTCTAAAGTTTTTTTTATTCAATGTTCTGTACCCTCCAATTAAAAAAGTGTGTTGTGTATGACGGAATTGTGTCTGATTCTCTTTATTTTCTCATCTTCTATAATTTCGTACGCTTTACTTCTCTACGTATGACACAAATGCATAGGGAGACTTAGAGTCACATTGACAGTGCTCTTCTTTAATGGAAAACTCTGACACATTTTCCCCATACCTAGCTGCATGTCTTTTAATGCTATTGTATGAAAACACATCCATTCACACACATCTCCACGAAAAGTTTAGTGCTTGGTAGATTTTGCAAATTCAGTTTTGCGGAATTGAAAAAAAAAGAAAATCAGTTCAAATTTGATGGAAACTACTTGTTCGGGGGACCGAGTTTCGTTTTCTGAACAGGGAATCACATTTACCCGATTTTCTCAAATGATCCTAAGTATATCTCACCGACTCTCGGTGTACTGATTTGGTTACAACTCTTGGCGTTCTGTGAGCTCTATGAATTCTCGCAGATCTTGCTAATTTGAGATCTGTTATTCATTTAGTCCCGTATTTGGATTTATTTTGAAGATTATTGTGCTGCAAGCTTATACTGTATAATTATTCTTATCGACAAATTATTTGACGTGTAATCCCTTTTTCCTTTTACCTCCCTCCCTCTGTTGTGCATGGATTAACCCAACCGAGTCTTGTCGGAAGCGAGTTTCCGACACTGTTCACATCGCTTGAAGGCGTGTCGCGGACGCATACTTCCCACAGAGTTTGACAATGTTTAAAATCATACCGCTTTTATTAAAGGGCAGTAAATCTCGTTTTAGTAGGGACAGCTTAGGCCTTTTTTCTTTGCGGTTGCTTACCTTAGATCACCATTCTTCATTTATTCTGTGGTATTTTATATACAGATTTGAATTGTCCTACTCTCAGTTCCCGCGATCACAACGATTTTTGAACACGATCACACGATTTTGAGTGTATCAAGAATCTGTGGTCAAATTCTTGTGTTTTATATGCAGTTGTCATAAATATACTGTTTCTCTGTAGGTCATTGTGGCAAGTGCTCAGAAGTGTAAACTGAACTTGTGTGGGAGGATAGAGATCATGAAGAAGTGGATTACAGTGTGCACAAAAGGTTTGTGTGTTTTTTTTTCCGCACTGTGTATCATTTTGGATTACTTACATCATGTACTCTGAGTAGATTCCTCACTGAAGGTAATCATTGTTTGATGAATTATTTGATATTGATATTGTTTCTTCTATCCCGTGGTGTATGTTTCAAGCTCCTAGATGGAGTGGGTCATTTTTTTTTTATGATTTTTTTTTTTAATTGAATTGCCCAAAAATTGTGTGATCTGAGGGACAAACTGGTCCATTTTGTCTTTGACTTTGATTGAGTTAAAGAGAGCCTATTTACAACACTCCTCTCGTCTCTCTCACTCTCTCTCTCTCTCATCTCCTCTATCTCTCTCCTCTCCTCTCTCTCTCTCTCTCTCTCCATTTCATCTCTCTCCTCTCTCTCTCTCATTCTCCTCTCTCGCTCCTCTCTCTCCTCTCGCTCCCGCCTGGTGCTCTCTTTGCTTCCCTCCTTTTCTCTCCCTCTCCTCCTCTCTCCTCCTCTTTCCCTTCTTTCTCTCTCTCTCCTTCCTTGTTTCTCTCTCCTCTCTCTCCCTCCTTTCCCCTCTCCTCCCCTCTTTTTTCCCTCCCTCCCCCTCTCTCTCCATCCCACCTTCCTCTCCCTCTCCTCTCCTCTTCTCTCCTCTCTCTCTTTTCTTCATTCCCTCTCGTTCTCTCCTCACCACTCTCATCTTCTGATGCCTCCTCTCTGACAGTCTCCCTCTCCTCCTATAAAGCCAAACCACACTCTTTTGAAAGCACCCAGTTCGTTCCCCCGCCTGAGTCGTAATATGGGAAGCTCTCCTCATCTCCCTCACCACTCACCTCCTCGTTGTCCATCTCTTTGCTGATCTTTTTTTGTCTTTTTTCCGTTTTTTTCTTTGCACCTTTTCTTTCCGACCTTCTTTTCTTTCGTCGATTTTTTTTTTCTTTCTTTCTTTTCTTTTCTTTTTTTCCCTGTCTTTTCCTTTCTTTTTTTTTTTTTCTCTCTGGATATCGATTTTTCTTTCTTTTTTTTTTTTTTTTTTTTTTTTTTTTTTTTCTTTTTTTTTTCTTTTTTTCTTTTTTTTTTTCTTTTTTTTCTTTTTTTTTTTTTTTTTTTTTTTTGCTTTCTTTTTCTTTTTTTTTTTTTTTCTTTTTTTTTTCTTTTTTTTTTTTTTTCTTTCTTTTTTTTTTTTCTTTTCGTTTTTTTTTTTTTTTTTTTTTCTTCATTTTTTTTTTTTATTTTTTCTTTCTTTTTTTTTTTTTTTTTTCGTTTTTTTTTCTACTTTATTTTTCTTTTTTCTTTTTTTTTCTGCTTCTTTTCCTTTCCCTCCCCCCCCCCTCTTTCCCTTTCTTTTTTTCTTTTTTTTTTCGTTTTTTCCTTTTCTTTTCTTTTTTTTCTTTCTTTTTCTTTTCTTTTTCTTTTCTTTTCTTCTTTTTTTCTTTCTTTTTTTTCTTTTTTTTTCTTTTCTTTTTTTTTTTTTTTCTTTCTCTCTGTCTGCCTTTCTTTCTTTTTTCTTTCTGTCTGTCTTTTCTAATTCTTTCTTGTCTTTCTTTCTTCGGTTCTTTCTTTCTTTCCTTGTTTTCTTTCAGTCTGTCTCTCTATCTGTAGCTTTTCGAATCTTCACCTTGTGAGCATGACAGGAATCGTTGCAGTCAAATTGCGCTGATGGTCTGGTTTCAACCGTGTTAAATCCCGTCACAACAGATCACAGTGTTAACTCGAACAATCGGAAGATGGAAAACCGCTGCCTTCACCTTCACAATTGATCGCCAGAAACTGTTGCGCGTTATGCCTCGTGGGTCTGGGACCCATTGTTTGTATAAAGGAATAAATCATTGCCGTATGTCGTGGGTCTCCGGTGACATTAAAAAAAAAATCTTTTATAGGAATAAAGCCTTGCCGTATGTCATGGGGTTTTTCTGTTGACTCTTTTCTTTATAGGATTAAAGTCTTGATGTATGTCGTGGGTTTCTGTTGACCCTATTCTTTATAAGAAGAAAGCCTTGCCATAGATCCGTGGGTTTCCGGTGACTCTTTTCTTTATAGGAATAAAGCCTCGCCGTAGATCTGTGGTCTTCAGAGACCCATACTTTTTCTTTTCCCGGAGGAATAAAGTTGTTGTTTTTTTCTTGCTTATTCGTTTGTTTGTTTGACAAAAAGACAGGGTCTTTGGTAAGTGTGCGGGAACCATGATTTCTTGACAAATTCATAAACCTTTTGTAAAGATTTCTTCAAAACTGATTCAGTTATCGAGTGAAAATCCTGACTTGAGGTCATATGACACGAACCTCGCGACTTTCGGCGATGATTTAATAATAGTACGAAAAGGAGAACAGTCACGCAAGCGAGTACTCCACTCCGGCCATCGCGGCTATGGACACGGCCTGTTAGGTTCAGAAGATGTCTTGCCCCGAAACGTACAAGCAAACAGCAAACAGACAAACAAACCTATAGCTGAGAGAACATGGAATGTTTCATGATATCTTTGCAGAAAAAAAAACCTTCGACATTTTGTCGAGGGAGAGGACGAAGTTTGCTGGAAACAGTGGGGGACGGGTGGCGAAGTGGGGGGGGGGGGGGGGATGGAGGGTAGGGGAAGGGATTGCAGGGGTGTGGGAAGAGGGTAAAGAGAGGGGGGTGGGGAGGGGAGGGGAGAAGGAATGAAAGAAAAGCAACACTGTGTCACAGGGTGCAGTGAAAGCTGAGCCATCTTTAATGCCGATTGACAAAGAGTTGTGGAGGAACACATATGACAGATATTTCTCAATGCGCTGAAATACAGATATGAAACTGGAGAGTACATTGCTGTATAAAGTTTTGTACATAACGATTTTTTTTTTTTCTCCAGTTGGTACCCATACATGTTGATGACAGCAGCCTAAGACTGAATTATGAATGATTTTGACCTTGTACATTATATTACTGTCGACACGATTATAGCTTCCTAAAACTGTCATGTTGCCTAAACGGCCTCATTGGAAAACATACAGGACAGTTAAAAACCGAAATATGTAATGAGGCAGGAACAGTAATCAATTAACAACAAATAAGTAGAGTAACTCTTGCTCCCACAAGAAAACATAACTCTAAAAGGAATGCTGCTTACGACGACACCGAATCGCCTAGCCAGACATGACAGCACAGAGCACACAGAACAAAAACAAGGAAATCCATCCCTCAAAAGGGATGCTCCAAGGTTGTCCATATACGCTGTAACCCGACACAGCAAAAGAACTGGAGAAATGAACAAATATAACATTCTCCAGTTCCTCAAATTCCAAATTTCAAATCCAAAGCTTTCTTGATATGAAATGCCCGTTTTTGTTTTAACCTCCCCTGCTTGCAACAATGCATTTCGTATGCCTGTCTGCCCAGTCTCCACATGGGTAATCTTGTTAATTTTTATCCAATATTTTCATACACTTTCACGAATGACTTTATATACAATGGATACCTACCTGCCTGATTCCTCACACAAAACAGTGTTTGATGAACGTCATGGCACACCAGGGAGAGGCATCATGGCAAATTTGTGAACCTTTTCCGTGTAGTTATTGGCAGGCAAGTCCCCCAAAACGTCCGCTGCATAAGTTAAAATGGGTTCTATCTGAGTGTGTCGAAAAGTTTTCCAAAAAGACTTGAGGCCTAGAGAACCTAACTTCCATCAAACGATTTAAAAATTTCAGTAACTTTTCAGTCAAGCCTTTTTTCTTGTTTTCCCTTTTGTTTTATTCTGTTGATTTCTGCCCAAGAATACATTAAACTTACCTTGTGGTAATAACATTCCTAGATATTATGAGGAGTTAGTGACCGTAATTGCGTTTTCTTTCGTCTCTTTTTTTTTTTTTTTTTTCTTTTTGGCTGTCCCCACCGCTGGTGCGCCACCTTAATGCAGTGCACCACGCCTGCTCATTCCGACACCCCGTCCAGCCAACAGCCCGGCGTCCCCGCGCAGCCCCCGTCCAAACCCGCCAATTCCCAGGGAGCAGTCACTGTCAGTCGTCCAAGGGAGCAACCCACCGTAGGACGACCCACGGCATAGTGACAGTCTTTTCCCTACATCCTCCCTAAAACATTCCTTCCTGTGCTGACCAGCGGACCTCCATTACGAAATCTACCAGTCGTCTTTTCCAGGGTTACTGTCTCTGC
>JADBJO010025420.1:0-23800 GCA_016801955.1 Conus betulinus
TCCCCATTCTGTTTACTTCTATTTTATCAATATGCTTTACTTTGCACTCTCCTCATTGTTTTGATCAGGTTTCTGGCTTGTGCACCTATAAAGGGGTGCCACGTCTCAAATTTAACACTATCTTGAATTCTACTTCAACCTTAAGTTAAACGTCTCAAACTCTCATTCCCACCTAAAAGCTATGACACTGCTTAAAGATATAATGCTTACGTAAACCATTTTTCACTCCATTTTTTTCACTTGATGCCAGTCATTAATATTACGACACCCCTAAAATGTTAATGCCAACTTAACATCACATAAATCTAATACCAAACATTCATACCAACTTAAACTCTCATGCTAACCTGAACATCAAGTTTATCACTGTCTTATCCTGTAATGCCAGCTCTCATAATGCAACAAAAACGCTTAATACCTCTTCGTTTTCGCGGTGACAAACTAAAACATTAGCAGCACCCTAAACCATAAGAAAAACATCTCATTATCACTCTAAATCCCAAATAACGAAACTGTATTCCACATCAGGAAATCAACAAAACAATCACGACACTAACGTCAGACTAACTTTAAGCTCAACACGAACCCTTAATGACAATAAAGTCGGCCTCACTTCTAAACTTCAACACGAAATCTTAACACCAAAACAGAAATGCGATACTCCCAACCATCCTCCGTATAAGAAACAACAACAATGGCTGGGGGGTCTCATGTCCCCAACACAATTCAGTTCAATCTGAAAACCAGCTCAAAAGGAATCATGACCGCCGGCTGGACCCAAACGGTAACTGCAGCCCAAACCCCCAAAACAAAACAAGCCTGAATTACAGATAGACGTATGATTTATGTATGAACATGGATCATACAGCATGTTCATTGGCCCTTTCTTGTGACAACGACAGTGACGATTAGAATAACGACGACGATGGTATTGATAATGAAAACTGTATTTATGTTTAAACAGTTAGAGAGGTAAAGGATGTTACAGTTGTAGTGGTGGCTTTCTATTCTATGGATTCGAATTTCAATGTAAATCTATTTTGGAACATACAAGCTGAGAGAGTCCCCCAAATTACCCCATAATGTTGTACATTAACAATGTATGCACCAGACATAATCATCTTAGGTTTTATAAAAGAGTAAAACTGTAAAATTCCAGTCTAAAGATTGCAATTTCATATCCTAAACAGGGCTGTATAATTTTTGCAGCTACAGTTTATTGGTCAGTTATTTAGGACATCTCCCTCTTCTCTCTCTCTCCTCTGTGTCGTGTCTGTGTCTGTGTGTGTGTTTGTTGTGTGTGTCCCGGTGTGTGTGTGTGTGTGTGTGTCTGTCTGTCTGACTCTCAGTCTCTATCTGTCTCTGTGTGTGGTGTGTGTGTGTGTGTGTGTGTGTGTGGTGTGTGTTGTGTGTGAGAGAGGACTGTAGCAACATAAAGCACTATGACCGCTGCTCTTGTCGAGGAACAATGGGATGCCTCAGCCTGAAGGAAGGTAATGACCTTCTGAAGATCTCGAAAGGCCTTTCCTTTCCCTCAAGATAGGGAGAACAGGGAGAGAAGAATTGGAAAACGACAATAAGAGACGAACATATGACTGAAAAAAAACACAGCCCATTTTTATGCGCACAATGAAATTATCCCGTATGCTACCTTTCCATTTTCCCCCGTGTTTCTTTAAACCGATTTTTGTTGTTTCCGGGGTAACTGTCAACGTTTGAAATTGTTAATTCAGTAGGCTTCCAATTATTCACGTGCTATGGATCATCGGACTGGCTGTATTTTAACCTGGGAACTTTCATGTGAAAGTGTTTATGAAGGGGTTCTTGATAAATCTCTCTCACTGTCAATGAGGGTCTGGTGACAAAAAAGTGGTAGTCAATATATTTTTTTTCACAAGATGATGAGTGATGACGACAACGACGACAAAATAGTATTTACATTGTTATCATTGCTATTATTATTATTGCACATCATTATGATGATCTATTATTATTAGAATGGCCTTTTTTCTGAGCACTCTGGCTCTGTGTTTCACTTTCTATGTATATCTTTCATTCACTGTTTGAAAAAGAAAGAAACGTAATGCGTATCAGTCCCGTATCATGATGACTGTGGAAACTGGCAAACGCTTCAAAACCTCTGCCGCGTGCCACAGCGGCAACACCTATGACGCATCCCTGGCACCCTGCGATCAATTCAGCTCTTGGTGAGATGTTAACCTTATCAAGAGGGAATGATGATGACACATCCGTGGCTGAAAGACACTGGAACTGAAAGCCTCCTACAGGGAGCCGGGCTAACACAAACATCAAAGGACGTCAGGTCAAACCTTACCTTGTGAGGTAGCTGCAGGGGCGGAAAATCTGACCGAAAAGAAGTAGTTCAATGTAGTCGCTGACAGATTTTTCTAGCAGCTTGACAGAATAATTGATTACTCGGTAAACAATGTCTTTTGGCTACCCCCCCACCGCTGTTTCAGTCCATCGGCGCCTCTTGATTTCACCCCACTGACGGCAAAAGACAAGGAGTTCAGGCGAAAAACTATCAGTTGTTTGTTGATGAAGACAGTAGTCTAACCGCCTCGAGCGAAAAATGCGAACTGTCAGTGGGAAGCTGTGGACCCATTCTCGTCTGCGACGCTAATCATGATAATCAGCAGACGACGTCACCCTCGCCTCCTCGCGCAGGCGCACGACCCATAATGCCCCGCCGCCTCCGCACATAATCACATGTCTAGAAAGTGGCAGCGACACTGTTCGGCGCCTGCGAGCTCGCTGCAGACGATATGCAACGTTCCGTTCTTAGTTTTTGCTTGAGTTGCAGAAATTTTTTTTTTTCCCTTTTTTTTTTTTTTTTTTTTTAAAGCATGTTCAAACATCCCACCACACTGACATCTTCCTCGGGCTTGTTTAACTTCGAAGATTGTTTGAAACCGGTCGTGAGTGATATTTGCAGCAGCGTGAGTTATTGACGTAGAGGTAATTTTCAAATCCTTTTTTTATGGATGTTTGAGTGAGCGTGTGTGTAGGAGACAGTTTTTGGGTTTGGTTTGCGGAAGACCCATTGACGTGGAGTAGGGTGCGGGGAGGTCGGATGGAAGGTTGGGGGTGGGGTTGGGATGGGGAGTTTAGCAGGTGGTGTGTATATCGGGGTGGGGATCGATATAACATGCTGAGGTAAGAGAAATCAGCCTCTGTGACTGGGTATCGGCGCTAGGCCTAGCGCTTGGTGAAGCGCCGTCTGTCACTGCAGAGGTATTCACCAACCTAGGTAGGATGACAGGGAGCTGTAAGAGGTGGGTGGAGTGGAGGGGAGCCGGGGTGACTGGCGGCGGGAGGGGGCGTATCGATTGATTCAGCCGTGGACCGGTAGCTGTTGACGATGGACGAGTCATGCTTGTTGAAAAGACTTGTTATGAATGACTCATGCTCCTCTTGCCTCTGTGAGCCGCAAGCTTTATTCTGTCAAGTTCTGTTTCTCCCAAGTCTCTCTCATCTCTCTCGTCTCTCTCTCTCTCTGGTCGTCTGTCTCTCTCCTCTTCTCTCTCTCTCATCTCTGTCTCTCTCTCTCTCCTGTTTTTGGACTGTGTATTGGGTGGGCAGAATGAGTGTTGTGTGAATGTCACTGTGAGTCTGGCTCTGTATGAGGTGGGCGGAATAAGCGTGTGGAAATTCCACTCTACAGCTGGCTTTGAATTTGCTTGAAGTCTCAGACTGGGAGACTGGAATCACACCATTGAGTTTCATCCACTTAATGGATACGTCTCTGTGCAAAGAGTGCATTCCTCAAATTTCTTGCTGGTTTTCATGTCTCTTGGGCCAGGGTGACACACCCCATCTCTCTCTCTCTCTCTCTCTCTCTCTCTCTCTCTCTCTCTCTCTCTCTCTCTCATCTCTCTCTCCTCTCTCTTATAGTAGAGTACAACCCTGTCATGTAGTTTCAGACTGGACTGGAATTGAGGACCGTCATGTTCATCATCCTTATCCTCATCCATCAGTAAGATAAGAAGTCTCCATTTCTGTGGCCGTCTATGCCCCGCTCTTCTGGTGACTTCACGCGGACTGTCGTTGAATGGGCGTGATGGCGCTCCTCGGAGGAAGGGTGTGGGGTGTGCGTGTGTGTGTGTGTGTGGTGGTGGTGGGTGGTGGTGGTGGGGGGGGGTCTCATTCACGCTGTCCCCGCGACGAGCTGTTATCGTCATTATTAGGGGGATTAGAAGGTTGTGTCTTGCATATTTTGAACCCTTACTGAACTGCACCGAAATGGCTTGGCAGCTGTGCAGTGTCCACTCTGGAGGGTTGGCTGTTGACGACTTCACGTTGCCTGTCCCTGTGGATTGCCGCGCCTCAGCTAGGGCAGGACAGGTCGGGGTGTGACTGTGGACATGGAGCAGCGATACAGGGTAAACGTTTCCATACTTTCGTCTAAGGCCCCCCCCCCCCCCCCCCCCCTCTTTTTTTTTTAAAATGTAGGCGTAACCTGGGTTAGCTTTTCCATATGAACGGGAAATTTAGCTTCAGACAGTGACTGACTGTAGAGGTGCGTAGCACGTAGTCGCTTGCAGATAGTATCTGCTGCAGCAGTTAAGAGTTTATCATGTGCCAAACCCGGGCAAACAGCGGTGTGGGACTACTGTCATTGTGATTTTGTCTGTGCGTGAGTTTAGGCAGAATGAGTGTCGTGGGAACAAGGTCTCTGTAATTGTGTCTGTGCATGAGTTTGAGCAGAATGAGTGTTGTTGGGATAATGTCATTGTGAGTGTGGTTGTGTTTGGGGTGGGCAGAATGAGTGTTGTAGGGATAATGTCACTGTGAGTGTGGTTGTGTTGGGGGTGGGCAGAATGAGTGTTGTGGGGATAATGTCACTGTGAGTGTGGTTGTGTTTCGGGTGGTGTGGGTAGAATGAGTGATGTTGGGGAATTAATGTCACCGTGAGTGTGGTTATGTGTGGAACGGGTAGAGTGAGTGATGTGGGGACCTTTTCCACTGTGGGCGTGTCGTGTGCGCGGGTAGAGTGAGTGATGTGGGAACTATTCCACTGTGGGCGGGTGTCTGTGCGCGGGTAGAGTGAGTGATGTGGGAACTATTCCACTGTGGGCGTGTCTGTGCGCGGGTAGAGTGTGAGTGATGTGGGAACTATTCCACTGTGGGCGTGTCTGTGCGCGGGTAGAGTGAGTGATGTGGGAACTATTCCACTGTGGGCGTGTCTGTGCGCGGGTAGAGTGAGTGATGTGGGAACTATTCCACTGTGGGCGTGTCTGTGCGCGGGTAGAGTGAGTGAAATGTGGGAACTATTCCACTGTGGGCGTGTCTGTGCGCGGGGGGTAGAGTGAGTGATGTGGGAACTATTCCACTGTGGGCGTTGTCTGTGCATAGGATTGGGGAAATGAGTGGTGTGGGGACGAAGCCATTGTGGATGTGTCTATGTGTAAGGTGGGCAGAATGATTCGCATGAGAATAATTCCACTCTGGGGAGTGTCTGTGTCTGCACGAATGAAATGAACAGTGTGGGAACAATGCCAGTCTGGGTGGGATTGCACATGGGGTGGATGGAACGAGCGGTGCGGCGAGAAAACCACCGTGTGTGTATGTCTGTATTGTTTGGGACGGAATAAACTGTGCGTGAATAATGTCGCTGTGGTTTAGGGCTGTGTGAGGAGGGCAGGATAAACTGTGTGGGAATAGACCAGCCGCCGTGGCGAAGTGGTTAGCGTCGCGGACTCCCGGCTGGGAGTCGTGGGTTCGAATCCCATCAGAAGTCATGTGGTTTTTTTTCTGCCCCGACCGGCTCCTACCCAGAGTTGAGTTTACTGCGGACTCAGTTGGGAAGACTGGGACCACACAGTCGAGTTTCATCCACTTAATGGATGCGTTTCTGAGAGTGTTGCTCAAATTTCCTGACCAACACTGCAGGTGCCTGTATCTCTCGGGCCTGGTTGACGCCGGGATATATTATGAAAGGAAGCGTAGAGTACAGCCCTGTCATGTAGTCTCAGACCGAAATGGAAATCCGTAGCATCATCATAATCATCCATCTCATTCTCATCGCATCAGCAAAAAAAAAAAGTCTCAAATTTTCTGTGGCCTTTCATGCCCTGCTTCATGGTGACCTCAGTTTCTATGTCCTCTCCACGTTTGTGGCCTTGGTTTGGTTCCGTCGGGGTCACCGGTATCGGCGAGTCCATGGGGCTGTCGTTGGACGGACGTGGTGGCGGAGGAGCGCTCACTAAGCTCCGCGACTAAGCAATTATGTCGTCAGTAGGGGGCTTAGTAGGTGGTGTCCTGCGTAGTTAGATCAGAACAGGCGCCACTGAACACCACTGAAGTGACTCGGCAGCAGTGCAGTGTCTCCTCCGGTGGGTTGCCTCTTGACGACTTGACATTGCTGCCTGTGGTCTGCCGGTGCCGGGGCTGCGGCGGGGCCGACCGGGCCGTGGCTGTGGACAGGGTGTCGGAATGAGCGGCGTGGGTGCACTGCCTCTGAAGTGGGCGCAGAGGTTGGGACAGCATAAAAAAAAAAAAAAAAAAAAAAAAAAAAAAAAAAAAAAAAACCTGTGTGGGAATAATGTCACTGTAGATGTGGCTGTGTGATGTGGGCAGAAATGAACATTTTGGGAATAATGTCACTATAGATGTGGCTTATGTGAGGTGGGCAATTAAGGCGTATGGGAATGATGTCACTGTGGATGTGGGTGTGTGATGTGGGTAGAATAAGCCATTTGGGAATAATGTCAGTGTGAATGTGCGTGTGTGATGTAGGTAGAATAAGCCGTGTGGGAATAATGTCAGTGTGAATGTGAGTGGTGTGATGTGGGCAGAATAAGCCGTGTGGGAATAATGTCATTATAGTTGTGGCTGTGTGAGAATAATGTCTCGGTGGATTTAGCTGTGTGATGTGGGTAGATGAGTCATGTCGGAATGATATCATTGTGGCTGAGCCAGTGTGCGGTGGGGGCACAACAAACGGAACGGTGGTGGGGGGTGGGGGGGGGGGGGGGGGGGGGGGGGGGGGGGGGGGGGGGTTAATGTCACTGTGGTGGAGCGGGGCTTGGGTGGAAAGGGAGAGGGGCCATGCAAGGTAAGACAGCAACAACAAAACATTCCAGTCACACACCACACAACACACACACACACACAACACACACACACTGAACGCCAAATTCCTCTCGTTGCATTATCACGGCTCACCCCAAGACGGGAGGGGGCCCTTTGTTCATCAGTTAGGTCTTCAATAAATCTTCAAGGGCAATATTTCATTCTTCGGCTGCACTTAGTCGCAGTCGGATAAGAAAGCTTCCAGGGGAATAGCTGCCGTTGAAGAAAAGAGTTTTCAGCGGCCGAGTCATCGCATTATTTTACTCTTAACGGTGTCACGGAGAGCTTGAGGAAGATCCTCAAATTGAATTCCTTGACCATCTCAGCTGTACACATCCATCATGGGGCTCGTCAGCCGACATGAATGTGTAGACAATGAGATAGCTGCAGATAAACAATCGCGCTGCTATCAGTAATCACAGCGGTGTTAACAACAATAATAATCATTAACAGGTATGTATGTAAACGGACACACAGCACAGACGTACGACAAAAAGATCAGATAGGAGCTATATCGACAGATAAACTGATAAAATATAGACCTGCACAAAAATTGGTAGTCCTATTAGCAATCATAGCGGGTATTAACAATCATAATAACTCATTATGTAAACAGACGCACAGATGTGCAAGAAAAAGATTTTTTTAAAAGCTACATCGACAGATACACTGATGGAATATAGACCTGCACAAACAGTAGTACTTCTGTTAGTAACCATAGTGTGGTATTAACAATGATAATCATTAATAGATATGTATGTAGTAAACAGACACACAAGACGTACAAGAAACAAATCATATCAACAGCTGCATCGACAGAGAAACTAATCAATACAGGGACCTGCACAAACACTTACCGACTTCTACCACAATCAAGATGGATTTCTTCTACAGGGCATGTTAAAGCACCCCACAGCGGTTTTCTGACGGTTTTCTGAATAGTGTGTACAGGCATAGGTTGTCTGACTTTTTGTGTGTGTGTGTGTGTGTGTGTGTGTGTGGTGTGTGTGGTGGTGTGTGTGGTGAGTTGTGGCGTGTCGTGCGTGCGTGACACACACACACCACAGCACACACACACACACAACACACACACACACACACACATCACACAAACCACACACACACACACGCTCTCTCTCTCTCTCTCCTCTCTCTCTCTCTCTCTCAGCTCTCTCAGTCTTGATCTGTCTCTCTGTCTGTCTTTCTCTCCCTCGCTTTCCTCCTGTTCCACCCTCTTTTGTGGTGTGTGTGTGTGTGTACGTGTGTCTCTTTGTTTCTTTGTTTTTGTGTGGCCCCCTTTGTGTGTGTGTTGTGTGGTGTGTGTGTTGGAGTGTGCTTTTCCCTGTGTGTGAGTGGGGGTGTGTGCTGTGGTGTGTGTGTGTGTGTGTGTGGTCTTTTGTGTGTGTGTGCATGCGTACGTGTGTGTGTGTGTGCGTGCGGTGTGCGTGCGTGAATGCGTGTGTCAAAGCAGCGGGTGTTAAGCCAAACTCCAGATACCAAGTATATGAGCAAAGCATTGCTCTTGCTAACTGTGTAAGTGGTTTTGAAATAGTATGTTGTCTGTCTGTCTGTCTGTCTGTCTGTCTGTCTGTCTGTCTGTCTGTCTGTCTGTCTCTCTCTCTCTCTTCTCTCTCTCTCTCTCTCTCTCTCCGTTCGCCAGTGCTTCATGCTAACTCACTTGATCGTTCACACAAGTTCTCAACGAAAAACATTGTTATTGGTCAGTTCGTTACTGATCAAGATAAACCGGGAGCAGTTTTTGTGTTTTTACTTCTATCTCGATTTTGTTAAGGAAGAAAATGTTTGTTTACGTATTTGTGCCCTCATGATGAAAAACAAAATCTTCAAAAGGATTACACAAACCCTTCAAGCTTCTGAAGAGCAGAGTGGTAATAAAACATCAGAGCCAGAACCATGTGTCTCTGACCTGATTATGTACAGTAGAGATGCATGGGTGTGCTATGAGTGTATTAATATGGGGTGGCATGAGATCATGAAGTATAACATTTATAACCAGACTGGCAATCAGGTCTGGTAAAGCATTTACACACAAGATTTGGGCAACATTCCGCATCCCCTCACACCTCTGATTCCTAGGTGTGCATTGGCGTGGCCTGGAAAATGAAGTTTTAAAATCGACAGGTCTGTTTCGAGCGCTGGCTCTCCTCAGGATCTGAGGAGAGAGCAGCGCTCGAAACAGACCTGTCATTATATATATAGACAGTCTCTAGCATAATATATTACTACTTGTGACTTTATCAAACACGAAAACATTACTACTTGTGACTAACAGAGGAAAAGCACAGCACAAACAAACACAAACAAACGAAAAGACAGACACAAAAACAAACAAAACACACACACAAACAAAAAAACCTATACTGACGAGCTTCAAACAACCACTGTGAAATCTAAACAGGCCTTTCCAATCCTCAGAACGAAGTTGTAAACATCTGAGCACGCATCACACTACCTTCCCTGACTAAAAAGAATATTTCAGACTTATTTTTCCATTATGATGAACATCCGCTTCTGAGTGTTGACAAAATAATTGATTCTAAGGTTCTGAGTGCGAACCGTCTTCATCCACAGGGAAAGAAAGCTGTCAAGACTTTTGTGGCCAAGTGAGTTCCAAGACAAGGAATTCACAAGTCAAAAAAAGGTTCTGGCAGTTAACACGAAAACCAAAGAAAGGACCGGGACCAAGTATCAATCAATTCCTGACATCTTGTCATTCATGCGCTGTGTTGATGAAGCCGTGATCACGTTTTGATTAGCGGAATAATTAATCACGCCACTTTTTAGGGTGTGTGTGTGGTGAGCTAATCTGTAGGTCCTTTCAACAGGTGAACCCTGTTCTACAGTCTGTTTCTGGGATGTAAGAGTGTACTGCCTAGGAAGTCACTTCCATTCTCTTGTCTTCCCAGGCAGGTATGCAATGTACACGGAGAACGGAACATTCCCTTCCTTTATTGATCAGTGTTTGTGATGTTACGTGAATGACCACGGAGTTACATAATTGTCCATGGTATAGGCACTGGAAGTCAACAATCAAACCATTTTTTTAAGAACTGTGGTAACTTAGCGCACATTGTCTTGAAGTGTGGGACCATCTTCCAATCAAAGGCAATTCTAAAAACCTGACATCACCCACTTATTCATTCGGTTCCTTCAGTTAGCACACTTTGTTGATTGTCAAATACACAAATGCATGAATAATACTTTTTCTCTGAAGTGATAAATGTGGTGCTTATATATGTGACTGGAATTTGCTGGAGGTTTATCCTGGCTTTTGACGCCAAGTCGTTCCAGCCACAACAGTTTTCCAAACTGCACCACACACAATGCTGCTTTCAGTTCAGAACTGCACATGTGCATCATGGACATTCCTTCTACATTTTACATCGTTATCTTAAAGAATCGCTATCAAAAACATGTGGCAAAGGAGAACGGCGAGAACGATATGACAATCTGATACACTGATATGTTTCTGATTTAGTTTTAAAACAAAGGTATTATAGTACAGTGATCTGTAACAGTTTTTCTTGAAATCAAACACACACACACCCACACACACACACCACACACACACACACACACACACACACACACACACACACACACACTCCACAAAACACACACAACACTCACACACTCTCACAGTCTCTCTCTCTCCACTCTCATCACACACACACACACCACACACACACCAACACACACACACACGCACAACACACAGAATATTGGACCCACACACACATCACACACACATCAGATGAGGGGGAGAGAGAGAGAGAGAGATCGGTCCTCACAAAGATGGATAGAAAGATGAATTCAAAGATAGATGGATGCATAGCAGCCACGAAATATGGAGAAAGATTGTTTGATAGAAACATAGAGACAGGTATGTAGGCAGATGAGGAGATTAACGCAACAGCATGGAAGGAATCTACCATATTACCCTCTCATGAGTGCGAGAGAGACGATTCGCTGCGTATTGTTGACCCTCTTCTTCAGAGGTTTTTCTGCAAAGTCAAAAGTCACTTCATTAAGCTCGTGTGCGTGCACCGTGCGCGTGTGGGTGTGTAACTCAGATTCAGACTCAGAACTTAATTGTCATGGGAACCATTAAGGTTTTCTGCAGGACACAGCTGGTACTATGAGGGAATCGTCATTAATAGATAGACCATAATTCGTCCGGGCCAAACGTGGAACCATTATTGTGTTGTCAAATTCATGCAATCATGAACCATCTGTTAGATCATTATTTATTGACCCCAGTATTTCACTTGGGCGTAGGCTTTTGCAAGTTTGGGTTTGGCTTATCTTTGTTAGCTGTTTCCGTTAGCTTCAGTCGCAGCAGTTTGAATCTGAAGCAGGTGTCCAGAAGAAAAATGAGTTTATTATGTGTGGTTCTATTGGGTGGATTTCAATGATTTTATTGTAAAAGTATTGTCTGGAAGTTCTTCTTTTTGCTTTTTCCAGAAGTCTGTTTAGATTCCAATTTCTGTTTACAGGCACCTTTGTTCTCCCAACCCCGATATTAAGAAGCTGATTGATTTCTCCGGATATGTACATTCGTCAATTAATGCCGAACAGGTCGGATAAATTTAGCCATGGAGTGTTAGACATTCTACATTAATGAAGCATGTCGGATACTGTATACATTTGGAGATGTAGTTAGCCAATTGTTTTGCTTTTTTTACTTTTGAACATAGAACCAGAAATCCTGGTGCGTGGCATGTTGTTTGTCGGCTGATTGGGAAACGACCAAGTTCGCTAAGTGTCTTGGGAGGCAAGTGCCTTTTGGTGTAGGCGAAAAATGTTCTTGCAAAATTGGGTATATGGTTTTTCGAGAGGGAATGCTGGTACAGACTTTAATGGAAAGGGATGGAAATATATGGTGATTGTTCATGTCGTGATCTGCATCACACTTCAGCGTGGGAAGTTGGTATTGGTGTGATCAACATATCGTAAAAGTGCATCAATACATCTGGTTCCAGCGTTGTACCTTTGCTTGTCCTTGTCAAGGTGTGCGTGCAGTGCTTTGCTTGCTTTGTAAAGATGTTCTCGTGCACTTGCCAAAAAACGACCCTGAGATACTGGCTTGTAATCTGTATGATAAAGCACTATATGTGAATACACAGGTTATTCATGGACCAGTTTTCATGAAATCACAATTTTTGATCTCTCTCGGTTCTATTATATGTGACGGGATAATAGAATGATCTCTGCCCTTTCTGTTCAGCTGTCATTTTAGGTACACATAGGTGTAAAATGCAAAGGGCAGTTGTCCGAGTTTTCTTGAATTCTCCGACTTTCATTGTATGACGTTTTCAACGATCTGTTGTGAGCAAATACAGTAGTCTATAATAACACGGCTACATTTTCTAGAATGACAAGTGTATTTTATCTCCAAATCTGGAAGCGTCCGCGTCCGACCATTTAGTATCCACAGGTTATTTTCTACATAAGCGTCAATCAATCTGCGTCCTGGCCTCACTGGACAGTGCTGTCCGAACAGCACTTTCACAGAACATGTGTTTATGAGCACTTTCACAGAAACATGTGTTATGAGCACTTTCACAGAACATGTGTTATGAGCACTTTCCACAGAACATGTGTTTATGAGCACTTTCACAGAACATGTGTTATGAGCACTTTCACAGAATGGGTGTGTTATGAGCACTTTCACAGAACATGTGTTATGAGCACTTTCACAGAAAACATGTGTTTATGAGCACTTTCACAGAACATGTGTTATGAGCAACTTTCACAGAACATGTGGTTTATAAGCACTTTCACAGAAACGTTGTTATGAGCACTTCAACACATGTGTTATGAGGGCACTTCACAGAAATTGTTCTTATGAGCACTTCACAGAAACGTGTGTTATGAGCACTGTTACAGAACATGTGTTATGAGCACTTTCAATGAACATGTGTTATGCAGCTTTCACCGTCATGTGTTATGAGCACTTTCACAGAAGTCTGATGATAGGAGCGTATCATGGTTGTTTCTGCGTATGATTGAATGACCGTCAGTGGCTACTCATCGCCTGGCATGAAATCTCCAAAGAAAAATAATGTTCTTTACATGAGAATACACTTTCGTTGTCATTCACTGCGCTGTTAACTTGTGGCTTAATGATATCGCTGTCGGTCTGTGGCGTGGCTTTTACATGATCTCTGAGTTCTGGAGTTGAGGGACAAGTGTGCGTGTGTGGGTGTGGGCGTGGGGTTGTGGGTGGCGTGCGTGCGTGCGTGCGTGCGTGCATGCGTTGTGTGCATGCGATGTGCGTGCGTGCGCGCGGCGCGCGCGCGTGCGTGGTTGAGTGCGTGCGTTGAGTGTGTGTATGATGGGTGTGTGTTGTGTTGTGGTCTGTGAGTGTGTGTGTGTGGGCTGTGATGTGCGTGCATAGTTGTGTATGTGAGTGTGTGTGTGTGGGTTGTATGTGTGTGTGTGTGTGTGTGTGTGTGTGTGTGGGTGGTGTGCGTGTGCGCACGCCGCGTAGTGTGGTGTATGTGCGTGTGTGCCTTGTGTTGAGCGTGCCTGTGTCTTGCGTCTGTTGTCGGTGTGTAAATCTACATGTCTCTTCTGGAGTTAGCGCGGGTTGTGTGTGGGTGTGTGTGTGTGTGTGGTGTGTGTGGTTGTGTGTGTGTGTGTGTGTGTGTGTGTGTGTGTGTGTGTGTGTGTGTGTGTTTGTCTGGTGTGTGCGTGTGTTTGTGTGTGTGGTGTGTGTGTGTGGTGTTGTGTGTGTGTCTTGTGTGTGGGTGTGTGCGTGCGCGGTGTGTGTGTGTGTGTGTGTGGGTGTGTGTGTGTGTGTGTGGTGTGTGTGGTGTGCGTGCGTGCCGTGCGCCCGTCTGTGTGGGTGTGTGGTTTGTGAGTGAGTGTGCAGGGAAGGTCGACAGGTGTGTGGCCGTGAGTTGGCGACGTGCGTTGGTAGTGTTTGTGGGCGTGTGCTGTGTCGTGTGAGTGTGTGCGGGAGTGCGTGCGTCTGTGAAAAGCCATGCTGTGTTGGGTGTGGTGTGATGGTGTGTGTGGTGTTGTGTGTGTGGTGGTGTGTGTGCGCTGCGCGCGCGCGCGCGCGTGCGGTGTGCGTGAGTGTGTGTGTTGTGTGTTGTGTGTGTGTTGTGTGTGGTGTTGGTGTGTGTGTGTGAGCGTGTGCATGCGGTAGCGACACGGTGTCGTTGTATGTGTGCCGGAAATGCAGTTTGTGTGTGGGTTGTGTGTGTGGTGTGTCGTTGTGTGTGTGTGTGTGTTGTGTGTGATGTGTGTGGGTGTGTGTAAATGTATATGTAGCGTGGCGCGTTGCGGGCGTGTGTGCGTAACCTTACCATGCCCGCGCTGTTTGTGGTAGAGGATTGATTAGCTAACTGAAATAGACTATCAGAGGTCTGACTAGGGGTTGAAAAAAAACAAACAACTAAATCTGATTGTTCACATACCAGATTCAGACAGTCCCACGTGTAGCTCTGCTTCTATCTGTCAAATGCGCTGCTTGTTACGGTTTTTTGCTATTTGTTGTGTGATTTCCAGTCGGCGATTGAGTGTGAACAGACGGATTTAAAGAATATGGTACGTTGATAACTGAAATGATCTGACCGAAATATTCTCCTTTTTGTTTTGCAACATTTCATTGTGGGTGCCGAAAAAATAAAAACGTTTTATAACCCAATCAGAGTATCAAAGTCATGTTTACACAATTATCTGTAAATACAAACATATTGAAAAAACAGAAAACACAAGCTCTGCATACAATAAATAAATAATCAACCAATGATTACACACACAAAGCACCTACACACCGCACCCACACACACACACGTAGCAAGCACATAACCACACACCATCACACCACCACACACACAGCTATGGCGGTCCCGGAGGAAGGACCTGGGCCTAGGTTTTTTTACATGCAATCCCGAACGCATCACCTTCACACCCCCAACTACCACCCACCCTACGCCCCCTTAACCCCCCCCCTGCAACTCCAAACCAAGAGAAGTGCTTGTCCAGGACCAAACCCATTTGATTGTCTGCCTAGAAATTTCGGACGAATTCCCTTCCTTGCCGCGACCTCAGAATAGACAAAAAATTACAATACCAAACTATCCTGCGAAAAAGCTTATACATAAAATGCGCTGCTTCATAGTAGAACATTTCAAAAAGATGTAGGGTTGAATTTCAGGGCTAGTAGCAACATCTAAGAAGAAAAATACTATGGTATTTATGCCCCCAACCACAATAAGCAACCATCTAAGGCTAAATCCCAGTGAGTCTAGAAATGGCTAACAATTCGCGACACAATGGAAGTCATTAGCGAACCAGAATTAAAAAAGAAACCCGGTAAAACACGGACTGCAACGGAGTGATAGGACAGACAGAGTACACCTATATAAAAACACTAACAGCACACGACCCCCCGGAGTTTTTTATCTGACCATGCACCCAAGCAAGAAAGAAACAAACGTGTAGATTTAAGCGTCATTTTAACTGTCGAATTATTACACACAACAAAGACAACCACACACACACCACACACAACCAATCAAGTGATATATACTATATATATATATGGGTGTGGGTGTGTGGGTTGGGTGTGTGTGTGGTGTGTGTGGGAAAATTCCGTAAACAGAGGGACTGGTCTAGAAAAGAATAGGTCCAAGGGAAGTAACCTACTTTTAGTAGCTGATAGGAAGTTGTATTTCTCATGTTTTATGGAGGTCCCCTTGAGTGGTCAAGAAGAATTGTTGAAAATGATGTATTCACTGAATGTTGTTCTAGCATTCTATTCTTATTCTTTGTATATTAAAATCTGTGGAGAAAGTGACAGAATTAATTATTTTGGGGGGTGTGTGAAATTAATTGATTGTACAAGAGAAGGATTAGCCAAGTTGCGCTACCTACCTTCCTGTTTTCTTGGCAAGTCCACAACCCGCTTCGCTTCAAAGGAAGTTTCAACAAAATTGGCCAAAGCGGTTCTTTTAATTGAAAGGGGCCGTCTTTTTTTTCGATTTCGTTCGTCGTTTTTTTCTGCCGCATTTTATTTTCCTGCTTATCCTCCTTCCTTCAAAACCTTGGCCCCATAATTACCTCTTCATTAACCCGCCCCCAGCAGTTGTCCCGGGTCTATCCCAGCAAATTTAAATGCTCTGCTGCCCCACGTCTCAATATTACCTGCTGCACCTTAAGGATATGGAGATTGATGGTGTATGTTGGTCTGAACGCTTTTTGTTATTTATCTAGCTGTTTGATTGTTAAAACCTTTTAATTTCGATTTTTGACAATCTTTTGACTCGCAAACATGTTGTGTCATTGTGTTGTTCTGTTGTGGTGATATTTTTGAGATTTACCCCATTTGTGATTGATTTGTTGCGTTGCGAATTGCTCCGGGGACAAATAAAGATAGTAAATATAAAATTGTAAGCCCACTTGGTTCGTTCTTAGTAAAGCAAGAGCGCTTCCTCGGCACCCTCACTGGTAGACGAAGAGATCAGAGTGATTTTCCCTCTTGCTAATATCTTTTTTGTTCTCACGTCTGTTTTTCTCCCTTCCTCTCTCTCTCTCCTCCCTCCTCTCTCTCTCTCGTCTCTCATCTCTCCTTCTCCTCTCTTCTCCTCTCTCTCGCTCTCTCTCCTCTCTTCGCCTCTCCTAAGTTGGGGATTATTTTTGTCGGTATGTATGTAGACAGTACATACATGTACTGTCATATATGTATCATATATATATATATATATATATATATATATATATAGTATATTACATACATTAAAAAGACAAACACAACGCACTTAATGTCATAATATTTTGCCAAATTTTTCGGCCATGCGGCCTTCTTCTAGGACTTATATAACTATTTATATATATAATATATCTGATATAATATAATATATATATTTATATATTACTGTTGGTGTTTGGTGTGGTGTGTGGTGTTGTGTGTGTGGTGTGGTGTTGTGTGTGTGTGTGTGTTTGTGACGATTTCGTGGGGGTCAGGGAGGTTCCAGAGTAGCTATACAGAGTAGGAGGGAGGTGCAACAAAATGGGGGTTTCCTTGTCCCCCTTAATGACGACTTTAGGGTCCCCCTAAAAAAATATGGTTAAAAAAAAAAAACCCCGTCATTTTCCTTGCCAGCCAAAGGGAGGAGGGGGACCTTGTCCCCCTCCCCCCCCCCCCCCCCCACCTCCATACCTCATCGTTCAAACCCCCATCAGGGAGAGGGGGCGGCAGTACAACACTGAATATAGAGGGGGATAGTATAAGCCTATGAATTGCATTACATTAGAAAACAGTGTTTAAACATAGGCGTATGTTATGTACAGCCCATCAAATGTTTATAACCGATCAACGAACGAAATCTCTCTCTCTCTTCTCTCTCTCTCTCTCTCTATCTCCTCTCTGTCTCTCTCTCTCTCTGAGTGTGTGTGTGTTGTGTGTGTGTGTGTGTGTGGGTGTGTGTGTGTGGGTGTGTGTGTGTGTGTGTCAAATCTATATTTGGTTTAACTTTAAAACTGCCTTTGTGTTCTTCTGAATAGCTCCAATTTCAGTGTATTTTAAATGAAAGAAACTGTATGCCTTTTTCAGTTTGTACACCTGTACACGTCTTTATCTGTTCGATTACAATAAGATTTTATTTGTAACCATGATATCATTGAATGCTATCGGAAACTTTCTTTTTTTTATTTTAGCTGTCCCATCTTCTGTGTCACCTCAGTGGCATTGCATCCACGCTACTTATTCCCATTCCTCGTCCACAGCCCAGCCCGACCCGCCACAGTCCCGGCACCGGCAATCCACTGAGAAAATCGTCATGAGGCAACCCACCAGAAGAGACGCTGCACTGCTGTCGAGTCATTTCGGTGGTGTCCTTGGTGCCTGTTTCTTATCCAACACAGCAGGACATCACCTACTAAGCCCCTACTGACGACAGTAATTGCTCAGTCGCGGAGCCAGCATGAGTGAACTCACACTTCGGAGGACGCCACCACGGTTCGCTCAGTCCCCCAAATTGGCCCCAGCAGAATGAAACCAAGGGCCACAGACGTGGAGAGGCATCGAAACTGAGGTACCATGACAGCAGGGCCACAGATTTTGATGCTTCCTTCGTGCTGATCAATGTGGATGCGGATGATGAAATGATGGTACAGCGTTCCATTCAGGTCTGAGATTGCATAACAGGGCTCTACTCTACGTTTACTTTCCTAACATATCCTAACGTCAAACCCAGGCCCGAGAGATACAGACACCTGCAGTTTTGATTAGGAAATTTGAGCAACACTGTCAGAAGCACATCCATTTAGTGGATGAAACTCGACGACTGTGTGATTCCAGTCTTCCCAACTGAGCCCATGGGCAAACTCAGTTCTGGGTAGAAGCTGGTGGGGGCAGAAAAAAAAATTCCAATAAATAAAACGGCAGACAGACAAACAAGAGGACAGACAGATCAAGAGATGAAGAAAGGTAAGTAAATATCTTACCTCCATCACTTTGAACCAGGACCTGGATCGCCAACAGGACAGTGGCAACAAGAACCACAGGATTGTCAGTTTCTCCATGATGAAGGTTTTTCGGTTCTGAAACAACCCAGATAGCTAGCTACTTCTCTACGTCGGATCACAACAGAACGTGTTCCACAATACCAAAACAGCACCTTGACACAAAACAAACAGCTACAAGCTCGGCTTTTGACTTTCGGAAGAGGACAAATCATCAAAAAGACGCTTTCTGGCAACAGCATAACGAAAGTGGTCAATGTATTTCGTTTAAGAGTATATATTCCATTTCTTGATACGTGTGGTTTCGATGCCTATGTAGGCTACTTGTTTTCTGATTCACGAGATCTTATATTCATAACCTCAGTACTAACTCATAAACCAACAGCTCGCGTGTTCTCAATTATCATCTCATTCTAGATAGCATTCAAATATTATCAGTATTCACCACAGATATTATACACAAACTGGCTATATCAATAGCCATCATAATCAGCAATGGACTCTCTAAGCCCTTCTCTCAATTGCAGCAGCCACAAATGCAGTCACATTCCTGCCTGGACCTTCTTATGCTGCAAGTAGGAACAGTCCAAGCACTTGGCACATCATCGTTGTCTATAAAGTTTTGATAATTAAAAAAGGGCATGGCATACACAAAGTGTGCTATTCTGTTTATTTTTCATTTAGCATCAGAAATCGCAAAGTCGCCAGAATATGTCAAGAGGAAAGTGTGCAGTAGCAGCAGAATACAATATCAAATTGACCAGATACACGTGTCTGTGTATCCATGATTTGAACATATAGCATAGCCAACCGCTACACCACGCTCCCCTTTGTGTGCAGGTCTCTCTATAGTCTCACACAATGGTGCGTTGAGGTTTGAAAGACCAGAAAAAAAAAATCTTTTTGAAAAAAAAAACATATGTTAATCATGATGAAGTGTAAACTAGATCAGACGAGAGAAACAGGGTGGTTAATTCATCTAGAAAAAAAGATGGCTCGAATCTCTGTTTAAAGGTTCAAGCACCCACAGACCACAGGCATGGGGGATGGGGGCGGGGGGGGGGGGGGGGAGGGGGGGGGGGGGGGCAAGCAGCAGTTTCATTATTCGGGTTGAGCCAATCCTCTACACTAGGAAAACAAAAAAGAAAAAGAGAACGTTCTCTGGGAACCGCCGATTTGTCGCACACGGCCGATTGTCGCACGTGCGACAAATCAGCGGAAAAGGGGGTGTGCTGAACCCCCAATTTGTCGCACTAGCCGATTTGTCCTACGTGCGACAAATCGGCGGTTCAGTCCCCACGCTGCTTTGTCGCACATGTATAGGTGTGTGTGTGTGTGTGTGTGGTGTGTGTGTGTGTGTGTGTGTGGTGTGTGTGTGTGTATACATGTGCGACAAAGCAGCGTGAGGCTGAACCGCCGATTTGTTGCACGTACGACAAATGGGCTTGTGCGACAAATCGGCGGTTCAGCACACCCCTTTTTCCGCTGATTTGTCGCACGTGCGACAAAATCAGCGTGTGGCGACAAATCGGCGGTTCCCATTTCAACCAGGAAGGAGAGATCTGGTCGAAGAATGTGGTGAAGGGGAGAGGGGGGTCAAGAATCTCCAGCACTCTCTTTGCCTATTCTCAATCCCATCTATACTTGCTCAGAAAGGCTGGGCACAAATAATTATGAAATGAACAACTGACGACCTTCATTAGAGTTTACTTTTCCCTCTCATACCCCTTCATTAAGACCATCTCCAATTCACTGCCTCTTTCAACACAGTAAAGGACTATTCTTGTCGTTAAGAACTCTTAAAGCACACACCAGTACAAAACATCAACAACCAATGTCAAGATAAAAAAAAAAAAAAAAACAATATCAAACCAAAAGCAACTGCACATCAGTTGACTGAACGACGCATCATTTAATACAACATTCGTGCGCTACTACAACGAGCTCAGCTGTTACGCATTTTCCGTCCCTGCACGTGCATGTGAACCTCACCTGTATAGAACATGCCTGCCAAAGAAAGGAAGAAACTGTGGAAGTTGCAATAGCTGCAATGCATAGAGCAAAGTCCAGTTCTCGCTTCTCATGGACCTACTCCTTGACTATGGAGTCAGCAGGACACTTACATGATGGATTGCAGCAGCATTCCAGAAGCGAACCATCAGCCTATGATTTAAATCAGCAACAACAACAACAAAAAAACAAAAACAAACAAATGAAACCACAAATAACATCATCATCATCATCATCATCAACAACAACAACAACAACAACAACAAAACAACAGCACAGCAGCAACGACAATGATTACAATATATGCAATAAAGAACGATCACAACAGCTGTTCCATCCCGTTTCCATTCAAGGTGCAACTGGACACTCAAAAGATCCACCCAAGGCGACTGTGTGGTCAGTGGCTATGCCAGGATCGCATTGGAAACTTCTTCATAGAGCGATGGAAGACCATGGACAGCCAACGTGTGCAGCTGCCCCCTCTCCTTCATATTCTGACCAGGCAACTTCCCACAGTAGTCCCCTGGGCCAAGTTTATAGATCGAGGTCCTGTGTGTGGCATAGGCATAGCGTTGCAAAAGAACTGACAGGAACCACGGAGTTGTTCGTCTCACATGCCATAACATTAAAATCAGCTTGCCAATGTCCATCAACAGGAGAACCTACAGACCATGTATGGTGAGTGATAGCTCAAAAGAAAGAAAGTCAGAAAAGAAAGGAACAAAACAAACAGCAAAGAAATGGAATGAATTTTTTCACACACACACGCGCGCGCGCGCGCGCGCACGCATGCACACACATGCACACACCCACACACACACACGCACACACACACACACACCACACACACACACACACACACACAAACACACACACTCAATCAAAGACAGAACAGAACAAAGTAAACTAAACGAAACAAAAAAAAAAAAACTATAAAAAAAAAAAAAAGCTGATTGAAAATGAGTGACTTCAGCCGCCCCCCCCCCCCCCCCCCCCCCATTTCCCTCTCATTAATAAATAAAAAAACACCAAACTTACACACTACGAAAAAAAAAACAATCAGCCTCACCTTACTGAGACGCTGAGACGACGCAGGTCGACTGACGGCAGCAGTCAGGGAGACTGAGAGAGGAGATGACGTGGCTGCAGGCGGAGAGATGATGATGTGGCACACCGCTTCTGTAACCAGTTTATATCGTCTGTCACTGACCTTCACTTTCCCTACACAACACCTGTACACACAGAGCCAGGGAGGTGAGCAGAGAGGGAAAAAAAAAAAGAAAAGAAAGAGAAGAAAGAAAGGAGGAGAGAGAGGGTGTGGGGTGGGGTGGGGTGAGGGATGGGGATGGGTGTGGGCTTTCCATGTCAACAATATAACAGCTGTCCTAAACCATAGACTCTCTGCCTCTCTCCCTCCCTCTCTCCCTCCGTTCCTCCCTCTCTTCATCTCTGCCTATCTGTCTGATATTTTCTGTCTGTCTGTCTCTCTCTCTCTCTCCATTCCCCCCTCCCCCCACCCTGCTCTCTCTCTCTCTCTCTCTCTCTCTCTCTCTCTCTCTCTCTCTCTCTCTCTCTCCAGAGACCGCTTTTGTATGTTAACTTTTTTTTCCCTCTGATTATTCGACAGAAGTGTGCTAGGGATTCTGTTTGGTCAATATTGATTCCCGATGACAAACCTCAGCATCCAGTCATTGGATCCTATTACCAGCCTCCTGAAAACTTGATAGGCCTACCCACTGGGGGAATTTTTTTTTTTTTTACAAAAGAAACTATTCTCATGCAACTGTTTAGCATTTGAAAAGAGAAGAACGAGATTCGTAATGACTGTATGTTGCTTTTTTTTTAAAGAAAGAAGAAAAGGTGTTTGAATATAATTGAACATGAAATCTAGACGAAAAAATTCGTAAAAAGCTATTACGTGTATGGTTAAATGGATTGTGAAATTCTTTGTTGTATTTAGTAAAGGGGGAACGAAAAAAATGAATTCTAGTTTCCCCAGTCTCTCCTTTGAATGAATGCAGTGGATTCACATGTATGGAGTAAACAAGCTGAGTTTGTGATTGAGAGTATGCAATGCAGTGTGTGACAACAACAAGCATACTAATTTTCTTCATTCGGTTTTGGTTACATAGCATAGTGCGGCCAGTCGAATCTAATCCAAACACCCGTACACACTACGAAGAAAGAAAAAAGAAAAAATCATTTTAAAAAGAATCAGTCTCACCTTACCAAGTCAGCGCTGAGACGACGGCAGGTCGACTGACGGCAGCAGTCAGGGAGACTGAGAGAGGAGATGACGTCTGCAGGCGGAGAGATGATGATGTGGCACACACCGCTTCTGTGACCAGTTTTATACAGTCTGTCACTGACCTTCACTTTCCCTACACAACACCTGTACACACAGAGCCAGGGAGGTGAGCAGAGAGAGAGGGAAAAGAGATAAAAGAAAAGAAAAGAGAGAGAGAGAGAGAGAGAGAGGGGATGAAGAATGGGGATGGCTGTGGTGTTTCCATGACAACTGTATAACAGCCATCCTAAAACAGACTCTTTCCCACCCCCCCTCTCTCTATCTCTCTCTCTCTCTCTCTCTCTCTCTCCCTCTCTCTCTCTCTCTCTCTCTCTCTCTCTCTCTCTCTCTCTCTCTCTCCTCTTTCTTTTCATTTTCATTTCTTGTTTGTTAGGTTTTCTTTCACCCCAGTTGTTCTCCGGAGCAATGCAATCCACAGGGATTAAAGGCCTGAGAAAAAACAAAACAGTGTGTGGTGTGTGTGTGTGTGTGTGTGTGTGTGTGTGTGTGTGTGTGTGTCTGAGCGCTTGCGCAATCTGCGTGAGGGTATGAACGTGAATGTGTTTGATCAACATGCATACGTCAGTTTACAGGTGGAGGTATGGGGAAGAGGGATGTAGAGCTGGAGGGGGTGGGGGTGGGGGTGGGGGCAGATCCCTTGGTTGTGTGTGAGCGAGTTTGTTGGTATAGCTGATGAAATCAAAAGTCAACAATGTCACTTATGCTGCGTTTCATTGTGTGCCTGTGTTGCAGCCCTGGCCTTTATGACTGGGCATTGGTCATACCATTTGTCATCCTCCTCGTAGCGTACGATGATCATTACTGATTCTGTTTGTTCTTTCTCCTTGTCTTGCTTTTTTAAATACACATGTGTCTTTACCTACAGCGTGCATTGTGACTAAACAATTT
>JADBJO010025421.1:0-23797 GCA_016801955.1 Conus betulinus
TCGCAGCTTATCTACTGCAATGGATTTTAACTGTGAAATTTGTTCTTTTGTATTGTACCTGACCTTGATCTAGAGTAATTAGACAGATAAAGACCCTGAAAATTCTCTGCTGTGCTTCTGGCCTTGTCCAAAGATCGAAGTCATCGTGAAGTGTATCTGTCGATAGCGATTTGCTGACTTTTTTCCCATTTTAATTGACCCAGGTCTGCTTTGTTCTATGGATCATTGGAAATGACTGGCAGTGTCTCCTTTGGCATTGATTCAAAGCAACAGTCAGACTTTGATGTATTGAAGTATTTGTAAGAAATTGATGATGTGTCCATTAACGAATTCTTTCAGTTTTACCTGTTTTTTCTAACTACTAGTAAAAGTATCCTATGTCTTTCTCACACACACGCGCGGCGCGTGTGCGCGCGCAGCACGTACGCACACACACACACACACACACACACACACACACACACACACCCACAATTACACGCACAGTACAGACGAGGATACAGAAATTTACTCTGTTCAAAACATGTGATATTGTTTTGAGATTTCTTCTGGTAAAAAAAACAAAACATTCTTCAGGAAAAACGGTGATAGTACTGCTTTTGTGTAAACTCTCACTGTTGTTGTTTCTGCCAATTCCTTTGCCTCCTTTACCAGTCTGATGCCGTGCTCTCATGCTTTGGCGCACGTGATCATCATGAGACCTGCTGTTATGACTCGTGAAGACGTGTAATCGTGTCCTGTGCGGTTTGTCCATTGTCCGTGTTGTTTTTCTTTTTTTTTTGTTTGTTTGTTTTTCTTGCTTGATTAATGTGGTAATAAACCCAAATGTTTGCACGACTCACGAGTGATGTGTGGGTGTAAGGGCTCAGATTTCCCTTTCATTAACATTAATGTAAACTGATGATTACGGCCTGGGTTAGGGATGTATTCGAGTGTGCGCGCTGGCTTCGCCGCACGGACCGAGGCCGTTGAAAATATCGCCCTGATAACACGGCCGGTGAATTCCGACCATTTTCTCAATTAATGATCTACTTCTGCCATACACATGAACACCTACAAGCCACAGGCCACAGTTTCAGCCCCCAAGAAACCAAGATCTTATCTACAGAGCCCTTCCTCACAAAAAGAAAAGTTAAAGAAGCCATCGAAATCAAGACCAGACGCCCCAGCCTGAACAGAGATCAAGGCTTTGAACTTCCCCCCATCTACAATCAGATCCTGACAACCGTTCATCGAAATATTCTCCAAGTAAGTTTTTGATTCTGAGTCTGTAACTACTCTTCTAACATCACACACCACACACACACACACACTGCTCCTAGGCCTCTCGTCTGCTACATCGGACTCGATCAGGGAAGACACGGCTCAGATAGATCAATAGATAGATAGATACATGCACATGCATGCATACATGTATACATATGTGTGTGCGTGTGCGCGTGTTGTGTGGTGTGTGTGAAATTTTTTTCTGTCTCAGCCAGTAGAAAGTCACTTCCCGTGGTCTGAAGAGCCACAGGAATGTTGACTCTGCAGAACGCTGTGGCCCGAAGCCAGGCATCACTGCCCTGACTTACCATTACGCATGAATTAATCATGTCACTTTTTTTCCCCTTTTGATTTGGCTCATTATCTGCTGTCTTAACAGCGTTAAAGTCCTTTTTTTTGTCCTCATATAAAAATTATTACCGTCTCTTCGCCGTAATTATTGTTTTCATTTTCAGTAACAGTAACTGTTTTCATAAAGACCACTATGTTTCACAACACTATTCCCTTCATTTTCTTTATAAAACAAGGACTGTAGTTTGTTCTGTGGTTATAGACCCCCCCCCCCCCCCCCCCCCCCCCACCACCACCCCCTGCCTTTATTATTTTTTTTTTCTTTAGTCTTTTTTTTTTTCTTTTTCCTTTTTTTTTTTCTTTTCTTTTCTTTTTTTTTTGTAAAGGCAGGCTCTCTCTCTCTCTCTCTCTCTCTCTCTCTCTCTCTCTCTCTCTCTCCAACTCTCTCTCACGCACCATGCCGTCTGTATGTTGTGCAATGCTACTAATGGACATTGTCCTTGCTGACTTTATGTTTTGGCGTTTGATTAAGCGCGCGGCCAGGGTTTATTTTTGTACTAGTGTTAGGTGTAGTGAACACTTTCAAATCGTGTTGTAACAATATAGATACAGGAAAAAAAAAAAAGGGAAGGGAAGACGAGAGAAAGGTCCGGACATCTCTCCCGGAACACATCCTTGCAACGAAAGGCGAAAATAAGTATGCAAGGATGATTCCAGATAGTGCGCGCGACGAAGACTTTCAGAAGGAAATGCGAAGGAAAGACAAGAGAGAGAGAGAGAGAGAGAGAGAGAGAGAGGGGGGGGGGAGGGGGGGGAAAGGGGACTGGAGACACCCAGATGTGTTGTAAAGGCGAGTGCATCTCGTCTCGCGAACCGTGTATTCCTCTAGAAAGGCTGTCCTTATGGTGAAAAAGGAGGAGACTACAAGGAAGACACGAGAAAACCCCTGCAGTGAGACAATCAGTATCAACCAGACGAGAGAGAGAGACGAGACAGACAGACACAGACAGAGAGACAGAAGACGAGAGAAGAAAAGACGAAGAGAGAGACAGAGACAGAAAGAGAGAGAGAGACAGGGGGGTGGGGATTGGGGGAGGGGAGGATAGTTTAGGGAGTTGTTTTTTCGTGAATAATATGACTCAATTATCATAATATACGTGATGCGTGCGACTTGCAAACTCCAAATAAAGGGGGAGGAAATGTTTTCTAAAATGATTATGAGGACAGAATCCGTATCTAAGATACTTAGGCACGTCTCATTTAAGGGAATAACACAGAAGAGTTTTTCTTTTTTTCTCCCAGTATTAAAACACTTTTCACCATGTACAGTCGTGTGTTGGTTCACCATTGATGACAGTAACCTGCACAGTCTGTGTGATTCACCATTGATGAACAATAACAGGGACACGGTCTGTATGATTCACCATTGATGAACAGTAACCTGCACAGTCTGTGTGATTCCACATTGATGAACAATAACATGCACGGGTCTGTATGATTCACCACTGATGAACAATAACATGCACAGTCTGTATGATTCCCTATTGATGAACAATAACATGCACAGTCTGTGTGATTCACCATTGATGACAATAACATGCACGGTCTGTATGATTCACCATTGATGAACATAACATGCACGGTCTGTATGATTCACCATTGATGAACAGTAACATGCACGGTCTGTATGATTCACCATTGATGAACAATAACATGCACGGTCTGTATGATTCACCATTGATGAACAGTAACATGCACAGTCTGTATGATTCCCTATTGATGAACAATAACATGCACAGTACTGTATGATTCCCTATTGATGAACCAATAACATGCACAGTCTGTATGATTCACCATGATGAACAATAACATGCACGGTCTGTATGATTCACCTATTGATGAAACATAACATGCACGGTCTGTATGATTCACCATTGATGAACAATAACACCATTGCACGGTCTGTATGATTCACCATTGATGAACAGTAACATGCACGGTCTGTATGATTCACCATTGATGAACAATAACATGCACAGTCTGTATGATTCCCTATTGATGAACAATAACATGCACAGTCTGTATGATTCCCTATTGATGAACAATAACATGCACGGTCTGTATTGATCTCCCTTTTGATTGAACAATAACATGCACGGTCTGTATGATTCACTATTGATGAACAATAACATGCACGGTCTGTATGATTCACCATTGATGAACACGTAACATGCACGGTCTGTATATTCACCATTGATGAAACAATAACATGCACAGTCTGTATGATTCCCTATTAATGAACAATAACATGCACGGTCTGTATGATTCACCATTGATGAACAGTAACATGCACGGTCTGTATGATTCCCATTGATGAGCTTGGAGGTCGTGGGTTCGAATCCCATCAGAAGTCATGTTGGTTTTTCTGCCCCGACCGGCTCCTACCCAGAGTTGAGTTTGCTGCGGACTCAGTTGGGAAGACTGGGACCACACAGTCGAGTTTCATCCACTTAATGGATGCGTTTCTGAGAGTGTTGCTCAAATTCATCCTCATTCTCATCGATCAGCATAAAAAAAAAAAAGTCTCAAATTCTGTGGCCCTTCATGCCCTGCTCTCATGGTGACCTCAGTTTCGATGTCCTCTCCACGTCTGTGGCCTTGGTTTGGTTCCGTCGGGGTCACCGTATCGGCGAGTCCATGGGGGCTGTCGTTTGGACGGACGTGGTGCGCCCTCCGGAGGGAGAGCTCACTCACGCCGGCTCCGCGACTAAGCAATTATTGTCGTCAGTAGGGGCTTAGTAGGTGGTGTCCTGCGTATGTTAGATCAGAACAGGCGCCACTGAAACCACCGAAGTGACTCGGCAGCAGTGCAGTGTCTCCTCCGGTGGGCCCTGTGGATTGCCGGTGCCGGGGCTGCGGCGGGGCCGACCGGCTGTGGCTGTGGACGGGGTGTCGGAATGAGCGGCGTGTGTGCACTGCCTGTGGCACTGCTTGGTGTTACCGACCATTCATTATATTTCAAAAGGACAGGCTAGAGATAGGGCTACGAGAAGAGAAGAGAGAGAGAGCGATCCCTAAATCATGGATTAACTGGCAATAGAAAGTGATTCATTGCCTGTGGAAGAATCAGTTGCCATCTTCTGTGAGGCGAGCATTTTTAATTCAACAACTAAAAGAAATAAGAAGAATTCTTAGAACCAAATATGAAAACTCAATGTCGTACATGTTATTTCTGGCGAAGGAAATTTAAGTGTTCTTTAACGAAACTCCGTGGGATATACCTAGAAAAGCAACTAAAGAAAATTCGTCCATGCGAGTTGCAATGGAAAAGTGATCATAATATATATCCAACCAGTATCATTTTGCAAAAGAGGAAAGTTACGGATACAAACAAAATGTGATTATTATGTAGACGAAATAGATTTGTAGAAACATTTCTTTTATCATTGCTCCTCAGTGTATGCATTTTGGAACATATTGAAACTTTGATACGTAGCATGTTGTAAACTTTTATTAGGCTGAACACTATCAATGACAATGCTTACTCATAATTTTCTCTCTTTCCTCAATGCCTGCCAATCCTGGCTGCGTATGGGAAAAAAACGTCTAAAAGACAGCCACGACTGAACACACACACACACACACCACACACACACACCGTTATCAATCTGTTCTCACAAAGAGAGCAAACTCCTGTAACCAAAACTCCACCGACGTACAGAGTTTTTCCCCCTTTCACGGACTTCGTGACGACAGCCCGCCGCTGGAATGTCCGCCTTATTACAGGAATACATACAAAAACAATGAAACGCTGTGATGTACGCAGACCCTTCAATAAGCTGTGTTGTGCAGCTGTTGACCATACCACCTCAAAATGTTCTTTACAGACCATAGAGATGGTCGCCTCTTAAACGTAACGGATATAGATTGCTGTCTTGAACGACCGAGCTGGTAAGGGGTGTGGGGTGTGTAACCTGGCCTGTATGAGTAGCATGGGGCGGACAATACCGACTGGAGACTTGAAAAAAAAGTGAAAAACAGGGGTAATAAACTTTATAGACCATCAGTCACTTACTTACGAGCAATCCACACCACACACCACACACACACACACACACAAACACCACACACACTCTCTCTCTCTCTCTCTCTCTGTGCGCGCGCGCGTGTGTATGTGTGTGTGTGCGTGTGCATGTGTGTGTGTTGTGTGTGGTGGTGTGTGGGTGTGTGTGAGTGATTGAGAGAGAGAGAGAGTCTTGGTGTCAAGAGAGAGAGAAGCCAGATAGAATGATAGAGTGCACGCAATTATGCAGTAACATTGCTATGAAACACTGTCCCACTCTGCGATATACACACTACTCATTTGAAAAACAGAAATATTGTAACACCAATATTGTTTTACTTTTTACTTTATTCTTCATAATTTTCACTGGCATCACTTTTCTTCTTAAAGAAAAAAAAAAAAAAAAAAAAAGAAGAAAAAGAGTACGCTAAAATCTAGGTACATCAACACGAATATTACGATCTGGTAACAATGTTTTAAACGATGGATGTAGATCTACACAAGCATACAAAATCTACAATATAGTTACTGAGAGAGAGAGAGAGAGAGAGAGAGAGAGAGAGAGAGAGAGAGAGAGAGAGAGAGAGAGAAAGAGTACCACAGTGTACACGGATTTTCATCAAGATCACAAGTATTCATTGCGACTGATTAAAAAAAAAAAGAAAGAAAGAAAAAAAAAAGCAAAGTCAAGGTGTATTCTGCAGAAAAAACATCGTACAAAACACTAATTACAAAACATTCATCAGCATTGCTCGTAATAAGTTAAGGGAGTTGAGGGGGGGGGGGTCGTGGGGTCATCATTTTCTGTTTGTTGTGTTTTTGTTTTGTTTTTTTTTTTTTTTTTTTTTTGAAACACCCCAAACCCCATCGCTACTCCCCTCCCCCCCCCCCCCCCTCCAGAAGCCCTCCCCCCACCACACCCACACACACACACAACACACACACAAACACACCACAAACACAACTCACACGCACACCACACCACACAACACACACACACACACAAACACCACCACACACACACACCACCACACACACACACACTTGTATCTTTTTTTATCTTTACACAGTTGCAAAAAGTTTGGCACATAGTTCAGTGGTATTTATTTTTAATTTGTTAAACAGGTTTCTGAGTGATTAACCATTCGTCCTTCTACGCCATTAATTGACCTGGCATCGTACTACCTATCCAAATATGATTGACAGTGCTCCAAGAACTGACAAAGTGGTCCACACTGGACGCTCCTCCTTATGGTTTTAACATATTGTGTAATTGGACTTTTTTTTTCACTTAAAATAATCGTTTTTTCCAGAGGTGCGGGTGGGTGGGTGTGTGCTTTAAATTTGTTATTCTAATTGAATCATACAGGCATTGTTCACACACACACATCACACAACACATTCACCTACACCACACACACCACCACACACCACGCCGCACGCACCGCGTGCTCGCCACCCACTCACATCGTCTGATATCACTTTTAGATGGAAGACGTTAACTGACGAAGAAGAAGAAGAAGAAAAGAAGAAGAAAAAGAAAAGAACCAACACACACAACACACACACACACCACACACACACACACACACCACACACAGGGAGAGGCGAGAAGGGGCCGAGACCGGGCCGGGAGGGGTGTGGGTTCAGATCAAGTCGGAGCTGTATCGAACCGAATGCTGACTTGACGGTCGGTCAGCAGCATGAGTCTTTTGACTCGCCGTTGCCTCGCAGCAGAGCCCATGTCGGTGTGTTCCCACTTGTCCGACATTTCCAGAAGGCGCCCACGGCATGTCGATAGTCTCTTCTCCCCTGGATTTGGACAGACAGACTGACTGACAATACAGACGACAGACTGACATACATACAGACAGACAGACAGACAGACTGAACAGACATAAAGACAGAGATACTGACAGACAGACAGACACACTCAGGTAATACACATGATGAATGGGAAAGTCCAAGTCCGTGAATACGTGTTTCCAGCAAGAGAAGGTAAATATACCGGTTCTAGCCCAACTAGTGTTATTTTGGCCGAAAACCCCCGTTTTCACATATACTTCATCCCATTTTGCCCGATTTGCCCAATTTCACGAAAACACAACTTTTTTGATGTTTAAAATCGGGCCTTTTTGCCTCTAATAACACTAACACTCCTTGGCTAGACCTGGTATATTGAACTTCCCCCGTTTTCACATATAAACCTTATCCATTCATTGCCAATTTGTTAAAATTAAGTTTTTTTAGAAGTTTTTTTTCTAAACACACAATTCTCGATGATGTTATTAATATGAAAAACGGGGGTTTTCGGCCCAAAATAACACCAGTTGAGCTAGAACCGGTATATTTACCTGCCTCTCTCTGGCATTCTTCTAGTATAGCTCACCTATTTTCCAGCACTATCATTATCATCAGAACACCAACCAATCTTCCGTCTTGGTTAGTTATTTTTACACACAATGAATTTATTTGATCCTCAGTTAATTCTTTAAACTGTTTGTCTTTAAATTCAATTACTGATAATCGCAATAGCCTGTTTTTAGTTGATACTACTCTTAATACTGCCGACGGCTGACCGTTATGCAAATTACTGTTTGTTTTTAATTCAGTCAAATTAACAAACAACAATGGGTTAATTAAAAAATCGGACGGTCTGTTACCTCTATATTCATAAATGCCCCCTTCTACAAGATCATGTGTTTTTGATATGATACGTTTCGCCTATATTATAAAAGCCCATAATTCTAGCAAGACTTCTAGGCAAAACGTACCCCTTTTTTTCTTTTGGAACAAACATAGTGATCGTAAGATTTGCCTCATTAATTTCTAACCTTATGTTAAATTTGCTAAATACTTCTTTTAAAGAACAAAAGTTATAATAACCATCGGGGATTGTTAAACGTTTTAATTGATTGCCTTCCTCCGTCCTTAATATCTATCCAGTTGTTTTTAGCCCTTTCATATATATTAACCCACTTAATTTAACCCGATCTCTCTAAGAGCCACCCTATACTGACCGTCCTCTATTGGTCAATCGGAATATTTTAGAACACACGCTCGTTTTGCTTGGTTATATAAATGTACATGTTTTTTTTTAAAAAATAAAATTTATACAATTATTAACTATTTAAAAATGGATCCTTTTAAAATATAATGAAGGTGCTACTTACAACGCTGGACCGTTTTATAACCCCAAATCGCTGGACTTTACTCTCCTAACCATCGCAGTTGATGAAACATATGGCTTTCAGGTCAGACTTTTAAACCCCCACTGCAAAAATACTCAAAACCCTCCAATAAAAGTGACAGACAACCGAAACTATGGTCAAGCCCAAGCCCATGATTTTTTTCTTTCCAGAACCAGTTTAATTTTGCAATTTACTGCGCAACTACTGGCTGTGGTGTCTCATACGCAAACCATCTACACCACCCCAATCTCTTAGTAAGATCAGTTTTTATACTTTTCATGTTTTACTATCAGTACAGACGCATACTAACTGAACTACAGGTGCCCTCTCCCCAAACGACCAATCCTTCTCTCCATTTAACAATCCAATGGACAATACTGCTTATGAACGAATCTGCAACGAATTTAACATCAAACCCTCGACTGACTTTAGACAAAAGTTAGACCGCAATCACGGCTTAGGCACCTTGTATTTGTGGGGACCAAAAGAGAATACAATTTTGACTACTGGCCTGACCACACCTCTTTTAAGCCTAACAAACAAGTTAGACTGGCGTCCATAGAACAGAAACATCCCCATGCTTGGGCAACATTTATCTTAGATGAAAGTCAAGCCTAACGATGCCTGGAGTCCAAAGGCTTAATGACTCCATAAGGAACATACGTTTTGGTGTCTCCTTAGGAGCCCAAGCGCAGACCAAATCTAGCATAGTGGATCAGTCTACAGGCTTCGACGCAAGAAAACAGTTTTCTCTGGCCAATCTAGAAGACACCATTTAATTCTGCTGTTGATTTGCCCTCCAGCATCGAAAGGTACCAGAACGTTCTTGTACACGCCCAGGTCCAAGGGTTGATTTTTGTAGTAGGCCATGGATTATATATGTTGCCGTCTGACCTTAGACTACAGATTGGTATCATACAGAACTATAACAATGAAATCCTTATTGCCGGAGATGATCAAAAAACTTAGGGCACAATCAAAGTTTAAAACACAAGGCCTGCTCCATCCATTCTAAAAAAAAAGCACCCAGCTCTGAAGAAAGCGACCCAGCACCGCCCATTATAGAAAGCGACCCCAACCCCATCCACCCCCATCAGCACCATCAGAAAGCGACCAACACCACACCTGTTAATGTGCCCTCACCCTGACAGACACACTAGTGAAAAGACAGCTCTGTGTTGTGTTTTTAACTTTTTACCGACTGTCTGTACTTTACTTCACTAAAAATATAATCCAATAGCCACACAGCACCCCCAAGTCCACAGATGGTCAGCCATATAGCCAGCCACTTTGCCTATAGTAGACAAAACCCAACTAACAACACTGCCTATTATGCCCGGCAGAGCATCAGCTGCTTTAGCCGCAACTTCTTTAATAAGTTTGCCAGATGATGCAATTGTTTTCTCTAATCCGCTTCTCCCAGTTGAGGCGTTGGAGGCGGTTGCTGGCCCCGCTGTTGGTGCACACTGCCTGTTTAACTGCATAAACCAGTTTGTAAAGATGGCAAACCCAACAGCCGTTAATATACTAACTATTTGTAATCCCCTGCTCTCTCTGAACAGAGTCCTTATTCTTTCTGCTAGTGTAGTGTTTTCGTAAAGGACTCTGTTTATAGTTTTCTCTCTGATTCTGCTTATTTGTGATGCTAGCTTTGCTCGATTATTAGATAATGCTTCTAACCGGGCTGCCCTTTCTATCATTAAATCTTGTATTTTCTGCTGGGATTCTAGCCTTTTCTTCTGGTCCCAGATTGTTGTCATCCGCATCAGCAGCCAGATTATTTTTTCTTCTTCTTCTATTGTGTCTATCCCAGCTCACCAAGTTTTTGCTAGATTGCTGCTTGTTAGTTCGCTCTTTTCGCCTCTTATAGTCTGTAAACAGCCTTATTAAGACCCAGCCCATAATCTCGCGCATGGGCAATGGAGAATCACCGATTGTTTTTAGTGCTGTCTCCTCATCATCTCCATAAAACTCGTTTCAATCTCTGCTATTAGTTCATCTGCTCTTTTACTTAATTCTCAAGAGGGATGTTTTGCAATTCAGATTGTGATGGCACCTCTCTCTCTCTAAGGTTTTGTAAAGCACACTAACAGGCCCTCAGAGTCCTAAAATCTATAATGTTTTAATTGTCTTTGCTCAATAATAGGGAGGGCCTCGTTTTATTGTGCTTAGACTTAAAAAAAACTGGGTTGGGTCCGCCTTTGTAGTAACTCTTACACGACCTTCCTTGTACTGGTCTTTATATACAAATGATTATTTTCTTCCTCAAAATCGTTAGGATCAATTACTTCTGTAGATCTCGTCCTATGCTTCTATAGAATGATTCAATTCTTGCTCGCAATAGTTCTTGACGCTGCCTAGGAAGTGAAGAACCTACTTCTTCAAGTTCTTCACGCAATGAAGGACTCGGTTCTCTTTCTTCATCTTCTTCTTCAATAGGATCGATTGCATCAAAATCTTCATCCATATTTATAATATTGTTGTTTTATTTATTTTATAAAAAAATGAACTCATACGGTTGCGATCTTGACCCATACAGAAAAGCAAAAGAACCCATGGGCGTAAAGGGCATAAGGCAGACCGTGCTTGTTACAAATACTCCGTCAACAGTTCACCCGTCAGCTGTTAACAGTCAGGTTTCCTGATCTTGGAGATAATGATGTTATAATGCCAGGCACAACTAAACTATCCTTCAAATATACATTAATTCAACAGACCCTAATGCCAGTGTTGTTGCGAACTTGGGCAGGGCCATCATTAAAGAAATAAAAATCAAACTGGAGGGCCGAGAAGTCTTTACGTTAAGCAACGCAGACATCTTTACACTCTACGCTGACCTATGGCTGCCTACAGAAGAAAGAAAAGACAAGGTTTACCAGGGCATCCAAGACGCCAACGGACTTAAACACCGGCTGAATGCGGGGGACGCAGAGTCTGACAACAAAGATGAGGCGGTAGCTCAAGCATTTGGCACAGATTTTTGCATCCCTCTAGATTTTGAACTGTTAAAGACTCATCAGCCATACTACCAGGGCGCACTCAAAGACAAACTTGCTTACGAATTAAGATTTAGTGACAGCGATTCTGTCATTCTGTCTGAAGACCCTTTAGCCAGATACACAGCCAGTGACATCTCTCTTGAGTTTGATGTTGTTTACTAACCCCGAACTGGCCAGAACAGTCTTAACTCAGTATAAAAAATAAGACGGTTGTTTATTTTGAACGAGTTTGTGCACCACATTACAGAGATTAAAAACAAGAAAGACACTGTCTGGAACATAGCACTCAGCTATTCTCTCAGGTCATTAAAAGGGCGTCTTGTTGTTGTTTACAAAAGTCACAGAGCCCTTTCAAAGAAAGAGTGAAGTGTTTTATAATCCAAAAATTGAGCACCTGTCTTGTAGTGTAGATGGCAAACCCATTCAGCTGTTTTCAGCCGGACTCTTGCCTCACCAACACTTCGATGATGAGATAAGAAAGTTGTTTTGCTGGAGGAAGACAAACACATCCTACAGCCGATCTTGTGTGCAAGAAACTTCACCTTCATGATGTAAGACTCGAAGATTATCTAACAAGAAAGTACGGGCCTCTGGCTAGACTTCAGATCAACGTATGACAACAGATTGCATGGAAGCGGAAGAAAAAAATCGGGTCAGACGGTATAAACATACAGATTAGCAAAGAAGCCCGAGGATAATGGCAGGTTACAAATGCACGTTTTTGTGCTCTGTGATGCTCAATTAAACATTGTGGAAAACAGACTGGAAAAAAATATAATCTATTAAAAACCTATTAAAAAAAACAGAATGGACAGGTTTAAGCTTTTTTGCCCAAAGACCCCCACTGTTCTTATTTGTGGGGATTACCGGATGTGGGAAAACAGTCTTTGTACTTGATTTTGTTGCAAACGGTCTACAGGTTTTTGTTACGAGCACATTGTTATATTCTGCACAACCATTAAGCATAATAAGTCTTACAAAGAAAGAAAGTTTGTTTGGACAGATGACAATGTATTTTTAGTTGACCCCAGTGATACCCTGAGCGACTGTTTAGAGTATTATTATAAGCTATTTGAGGGAACTGAAACACTGTTTATTTATTGATGACTGTTCGGCCGAACGAGACATTGTTTAAAAAAAAGGAAAACCCTGTCTAAGCTGGCCTTCAGCGGCCGGCACGCATTAGTTTTCTGTTTGGCTTTTTACACTCAAAAATACAATGCTGTCCTTAACAGATTTTAGATCCCAGTTAAAATCAGTCATCTTATTCTATACTAAGGACAAGGACAGCTTTGAAGACTGTTTGCGAGAAAACTATGTAATCAGGGACAAGGATGAACTAAAAAAAATAAAAGACCAGCTAGAAAAAATCTAAACACGCTAAACTATGCTTACGGACTGATCCCCCAGTTTCAGTATATTTGCTTAGCATGAATTATTTATTTTATTTATTATAAAAAAATGTCTCGAGGGCCTGAATCAAAAGTGGAGCTTGCTCCCAAATGTGTTGGCAGTAGAGCTAAAGGATCTAGCAGACACAGCCGAGTTTGATTTAATAGGAGAGGCAGGAAATATTTACGGATTTGAGTACACCCGATGATGGTGTTTTACAACGAATAATAATTGAAGATAAGAAACGCCCCCACATCCTAGACTAGAACAGATAAGAAACCTAACAGCAGACGATTACGGCAAACACGAATACAAACTTTATAGACGAGACAATAACTGGACGTTGCTCCCAGAGATTGACTGGGACATAAAGTTTGACTTGCGAAGCCCCAATGTATACTTTGATAAGAAAAACAATTTCAGGAAAGCTTTGAATGCGGGAGCCCTTCTTGTTAGCCTCGTCCCAGGAACACAACAGAAAAAGCAGATAGAAATAAAGCCATACGGAAGAAGAGAGTATGTGCTAACTAGAAAGAAGTCCTTAGCTGAAGTAGGGGCCCGACACAGTGACCCTAGAGTTTCTTCCAAAAGGCCCACTGCCCAACAAAATTACGATGTTTTTTGTTATATTAATCACTCCAAGTGAGTCTGTTCTTAGTTTACCAGAACATACTTTAACGAGGGGTGTACAATTACACATCAGAAAACTTGGACACTCCTCTCAGGCTTGTTATTGCTATTACTAAAAAACGAGGATGAAGTAAACACTTTCACATCATCCGACAAAGTCACTGTTAAGGTTGACAAAGACAAACTGACAGTACTTGATTTTATTTTCATTAAGTATGTTGATTTTTATTGCGTTTTACTCTGTTGATCAAGTGCTGTCAGAAGAGCTAATAAGAAAATATTTACAAGATTAATCAAATTAAATTTTTGATTAAAAAAAAAATGGACGAACAGGCTCATAAGTTTAGATTAAAGCACCTGACTGAACTTGAAGAAGAATAGAAAGCGACTTAAATAAGTATCGGGTTACCAGAAGAAAGTATGCTAAAGCTTTGAATGCTCTCTCTTACATGATTACAAGCTCATCGGTTGTGGGAAGTGTGAGTACCCGGTCTAGTGTTTGCTTTTTTTGGCTTCTGGAGTAGGTGCGCCGGGGTGTCTATAGCTTTAGGAAGTGTCGGTTTAGGGTTAGGCGCTGTGTCTGTGATTGCTAGCGGAGTATTAAAAAAGATTACACCCAAAACTTCAGAAACATACGGCAATTGTTTGCTTTGGCAACCGCCAAACTTCATTCATTAAAGTTAACAATAAGCAAAGCATTGCTGGATGGAAAGATTACCGACGAAGAGTTTTCAACGGGTCATGACTGACGGTGATGATTACAAACGTCAGAAACTTGAACTCCAAAAGAAGTGGAGAAAGACTTTTACTTCTGAAAAGGTAGACACCGAGGCAATTAAACTAAACATCGCAAAACAAACAACCGATCAGCTAAACCCAAATAAAATTTTCGAATTACCTAGATGTTCTGGTTAAAAAAATGAAGCCCAACCAACCACTATAATATACATTGGATGATATATTCTCAATGGATAATAGCTATATTGATTTTTTAGCAAAAGTTCATTTATTAACAATATCAAGCCGTTAAAACAAAGCAAAATAAAAAAAAAAAAAAAACAACTAACCAACCAACTATCAACTAACCAACTACCACCCGACCAACTAAAATAAAAAAAAAAATATATTTTTTTTTTTTTTTTGCATTAACTTACAGGCACTGTGTTTGGTGGGACAACTTGAAGCTCTTCACGAACAAACGATCTTTTGGGGGCAGGCTTTCTGGAAGCGAGAGTCTCTCTTTAGAAGAAAGAGTCTCTCTTAAATAATAACCGGCGGGGATGTTTTCATTATTCTTTCGACTTCATATATGTCTACACTCCATACAGGGTCAGTAGCTCTAATTCTAACATCACCCTCTGCCTCTCCGGACGCATAAATATCTTACCTTCAGCCCGAACGGCAAGAGTTTCTGGGATTGCCCTTGCACGCCTTCAGCAATGCTTACTTTTTTTAATCTAATCGCATTCACTGGCTTAAGACCATTAAATTCTTCGTTGTTCATGGCACGTAGGACTGCTGGCAATCTGCTAACCCATTCTGTGTTGCGAGCCCGGTCCATAATCTCTCTGTAATATTGATAGGTAAACAATCGTTCAGCCAGGTTCTTATTAAAGTTTTCTACGAGGGCCTGAGAACGATGGTTGCCAGGGATCCCTCTCTTAACTGTAACCCGGTGTCTTAAGAACAGTTGGTTTACAGCCCCTTTAAACTCTTTCCCATCATCAACCTGAATCAACCTGGGATACTTTAATGGGCCTCGCATGTATATTTTGTTGTAAAGCCACAGCCACAGCAGTTGAGCTTTTATCCGTCAAAGGCTCAGCATCTTTATACCTGGAAGCCATGTCAACTACGGTCAGAGCATACTTGAACCTTTTTCTTCTAACCGTGTCATGAGGCAAATACAGCAAGTCCATCTGATGGTGTCATTTGGAACAGAGTTAACAAATTTAGGCCTTATAATTCTTTTGGGCGCAGGTAAATATATTTGCCAAACTGCTTGTTTAGAAAGCCAGTCTTTTGCTTCTGATTCAGGCACCCCAGCAGCTTCACTAAGTTTATTAATAGCAATCTTCCCCTTCCAATAACCCTTAGGAGAATAATAATATATTTTGTGCATTGTACTTGCCAAGGACTGTATTTTAATAAACTATTTTTTTTTACACAAGAAAGTGTGCAACAAGGTAAACTGAAGTCATGCCAACTACAATAAAAGCTATCTCTGCAGCCTTCTGATCCTCCGATGGTTCATAAAAGTCAGACAGGTCTGGGGGTGCTGATGTTAGAAACTTCTTTCCAGTCACTAAGTAATACTCATTCATCGCGTCATCAACGTCTGTAAATGTGTGAGCCGCATGACCCTGTTCTCTTTAATTTGTTATTAATAAAGTCTAAGTGAGCAATCCTCCGTTTTTCATAAGCGTCTTGCGCTTTGGCCAAATCTTCCATTGCCTTGTTATGACGTTCTCTTTCTTCATCGGACCGTAGTTTACTGAACATGTAGTTGCTGCCGGAGAAGGCCAATGCATTAACAATTGCTCCTCCCACCATCATAACCAACCCGGACATCCTTTTATGAACTAATATTTTCTGGGATAATGCTTTGAGCAACTAGAAAGTCTTTCGTTGCAATGCCGGCAGTTATCACAACTATAACCTTTAACAATGTCTTCGATGTCTAACTTCCTAGGTCAGCCGGCTTCATCCTAAACAGGTTTTTTCCTAACACGCTATACCCTATACTAAGGCCGCTGATTACAGCCGAGTGGTAGATAGTATTGATAATCTTGGCGCTGCTGCTTTTTTTTTTATTAAAAAAAAAAAATAATTAAAATAATCATAATATGAAAGGCTGTCTATATGCCTTTTTATCAGGTAATCCTTCGTCGTTTAAAGACAAAAATAAGATTGCGATTAGTTTTGGCGAGTCTTCTATCTTTCCCAGGTTGGAGGTTTGATTCTAAGAAGACGGTTTTCCGAGGGCTGAATAAACAATAACGCCAACAATCGGCACTGCATAATTAACCAGCATTATATTATTTTTTATATACTATAAAAAACAATGAACGTCGATGAACTATTAAAGTCTGAGGAGCTGGCAAACGATCGCTCGTTAGACCAACTCGTTAGACCGCTCGTTAGAACATAAGGAGAGATTATACTCTCTGGCTGCGTGTGGCAAAACGAGGCAGTATCTAGGCACTGAACTAAGCATCGAACAGATTCAGCAGTTGTCTGCTTCAGACATTGAGAAGTATTACGCCAGGTACGAAGCTCAGCTAGGATCCAAAATGGTTAGATCAGTGGGGCAGACAGTAATTAGTTTGTATGCTAAGTTAGTAGGCAAGATGGCGCCGATCGATTCAGAAGAAGACTTAAAATATGACTTGACACAAGACCCGGTTTTATCCAAATCGCTAGAGTCTCTGGCATGCGACATGTATTACAGATTTGGAAACGCTGTTATGCCCATTCATTATGGGGTTAATTACTTTTAATCATATTAATTTTAATGCTATTAAAAAGAATGACCGTGAGACACCGGAGAAGACACCGGAGAAGGTGGAGGAGAAGACACCGGAGAAGACACCAGAAACACCACAGAGCCTTCCACAAGTGAGTAGTGTTACTAGTGTTACTAAAAATCCTGGCCGTGTTGCGGCTGGTAAAAAGCTAGCTGAATGGAACCGGCTGCAAAAACACAAACCAAGCAGCAAACAAAAAATTATTAGATAATAATACACCAGCACCACCATCGCCAAACTTAACACCACCATTACAATCTTACCGTACGGTGTATTATTATTTGCTGGCAGTTGCTGGGGTCGGGGGTTTATTAGCATACAACTATCTAACGCCATACCTAACAACAAAGAGACACAAAAACCCACGAAAGAAATAAAAGCAGAAGAACCAATCGCTGAAAAAAAATCAGACCCCGATCCATTTTTGATGAGTTAGATTTTTTTAAATGGACTTGTCAAGAACTTATAAAGAACTAGTTAAGTTAATTAGAACAAATCTTTCTAAGTGTAAAGTCTAGTCGGAGAAGTACTGGTTAAGTTCTTAATCAAGTACTGGTTAAGTTCTTAATCAAGTTCTAGCCCAGGTCAACTTCTAACCTGGGTTAGTTAGTTAGTTCTCCAGTGGCCTATAGCATATGAAAACTCCGGAGAGACAGTTGTTCGCTTGTTGTTATTAGAAACTAGTGATTTCTTGTTAACAGCTGTTGTGTTTACTTGATGAAGAGTTGATCGTAGATTAACGTTTGTATTATAAAATACTTTGTCTTCGAATAGAGCTTGTTTGTAGTTGTCGTGAGTTATATTTTTTTTGACAACCGTTTTACTTATGCCTTTTAGCTTTCTTAATTACCGAGGTCTGGCTGGCAACGCTATACATCTTGGACCGCAGGCCGACGTATTCCTGGATGACTGTCCCATTCAGCTCGTCCTTCATCTTTCCAATAACTTTCTTGTTCACAGTTGAATGCAAAGGACTGTCTTTAGGATAGTCACACACAGGTGTCGTACCACCCATCTGATCCCTTTACTATTTCTTCTTCTAAGTCCTTGTAAAAATCTTCAGTGGGGACGTCCAGAATAAATGAGTCAGTGTCCGTGTATAAGACTCTAGACTGGGGATATTTCGGTTTAAAGTAGTCATACAGAAACTCCAGCATCAGCAACTTAGACAGCTCTAACACAGTGAACCCGATAAACACACCGGCTTGTCCAACATTACCTTTTGTTTCTTCATCATGATGCCAACCAGGTGGGGGTTAAATTGTCTGAAGTCTTGGTAATTAGGTTTGGAGACTAACTTGATTGCCTGTCTTCCATTCGTAACCAGTCTTACATCTTTACGTTTTGTGCGGGTTCTCCATCGTCTTGCCAAAACAGCTGTTGTTCATCAACTTGAAAAAAGTCTTTTTTCTGATGCGTCAGTAGATTTGGTTCTAAGATCGGTGTTCTTCATGATGTATGGCTTCATAAATGGTGTTTTTGTTTAAAAGCAATTATCCGGTGAACTGCTGTTAGCTTTTAATCCGTGTCTTAAGTAAAACTGCAATAGTCTGTAATGGCACACATACTTAGTCTTGTTACGAAGATTAGGCACGAGTTTAGGGGGTTCTGTGGGAGCCATCTGTAATGAGTCTGCAGCCAGAGGGTAGTCGTTATGAAGGTCGTGCAGTTCTTTTGGATACTCTAAGTCTACTTCTAAGATTAGTCCTGCCGGGTGATCAGGCGTAATTCTTGCCAACAGACCTAGCACATCATTGACGCCAAAAGGCCCGATGTCCATTTTAAAGTCTTTTAATGGGAGTGTCTGGCTCATAGCCCATCCGTACAGATTGTTGGCGTCTAGATACATCAGATAGTTAGATGGCTTAGTCGGGTCATAGTCGTCTAGATACTTATTGTTGGCTTTACAGTAAGGATGAGAGGCCATGCTGATGCCGCCCCCTTAAACCTTTTTCAATCATCTGGATTGTTCCCAGATCAGAAATTAAGTCAATCTGCATGTTAGTGGATTTTAAGAAAGCGTCCCAAGAAAGACCTGGAGCAGAGATGTAATGCGACGAGTCTAGGCCATAATGTTTCATGCAAGTAGATCTGTAATTCTGGAAGATGTCTGCCAATAAACAGACGTCAGCCATCAAGTAATGATCGTGATAATCACCCATTGTTCGGCAGTATAATTCTTTCCAGGCTTTCTGCGCATATTCATAATTAGAGTCGGATATGTGTTCGCCTGTAAGCCGGCTATAAAAGTCTTCTTTAGCTGGGAGGGCTGGCTCATCAAACTTGTCCCACGAGTCCATGTATTCATAAGGATAGACACCTTTACGAACTAAGGCCCGGGTCGAAGTATTGTCTAGTTATTGGATAGTCATGTAGCGATTCTGCTAACTTGCTTAAACTCCCCATCAGATGCTGAGCAGAGTCATAAAAGGACAAACAGTCTAGGGTGAAGGTCATGTACTTTTTCTGATGACTGAGCAATGCAGCTGACTTTCTTATATTCGGAAGTTATAGCTTGCATGATGAAGTGTGCGTCGTAGCCTCGTAAGTTATGAAAGAAGATGGGAAGTTTCCATGTTTTGGGGTCAACCTTTAACTGAAGATTGCAGTTGTTGTGCGCTGCCCCTCTGAATTTGCCAGTAATGTGATCATGGTCTCTGACAGCATCCCCTGATAATTCTCTGTTACAAATCCAACAGTGAGTGCTGATGATTTAAAACGCTCTTCGTCTTCAGGAGTCATGATGATGTCTGAGAGATTCAGTAGATCGGCAAATTGATTGCAGATTTTGTTTCATGGTTTGTAAGAATCTGCTGGCTGCATTGGGACCTCGGTAAATCTCCGGTGCTGTGTGTTTGCCATCTGACCTAACAACGATGAAGGCGTAACTGCAGATCTGATGGTTAGATAATAAGGTTGTCTTTGACTGTTGTTGGGGGCCTTGATACTGGGGCAAGATCGATTCGAAGTCGGCATAAACCACACGTACGGGCTCGTCTGCATTTTGTGAATGTTTTTGAAACTGACTGTGTAGACCCCCGGTTTGGGTGTGAGAAGTTCAGTTTGGCAGTCTACCATGCTTTTACATTGTTTCATGTGATTGACAGCCGCCTGTGCAGTGGGGATTCTAACCAGGCACCTTCTGCAAACCTCTTGTTTATGAATGTCCTTCGATGTATAAGCTAACAGTCTGCTGATTGATCGGATTAATACATAATGGCTAACGCTTCCTTGTGTAAACAGTATCAAGTCTACATGATTCTTAAGTGAGTCGCCAAAATGGGGGGCTTTAGGAGAGATCTTTAGAGGTTGTAGATTGTCCACTGGGTTCCATGTATAAACATTTATAGTTATTGGTTTGTTTTTTTTTCTTCAAACTGACTTATACTTTCTATACTGACTGGGAAGGTATGTTGTGGAAGTTCAGCTCATTTACATATTGCCGATAATTAGAAACTCTGTCTGCGTGTTTTGTGACTGGATGTAAATGCGCCAAAACGCACCACATAAAACACATATTGTCATCGTTTTTTAATGTTTAGACAGACAGCACGTTTTAACACTAGCTCTCTTGGGAGAGGCATGTAAGAGTTGCCGACTATAGGATAAAACTTGGTTTGTTTTAATCTGATGTCAAGGACAGTTCCTTCTGACCAACCCGACCCGCGTAATTTGGCCTCCTCGCTTGCATGGTTAAACTGTGTAAGCATGTAATCAGCCCATTCAGCATTGAAGTCATGAAAGCTCATAACCGCTTTTCTGTTTGGTCGAGACCCAGACTTGCAGATTATTACCGTCTGGTGTTACGTAATCGATCAGAACAACCAACATTACTTTCGCTGGTGGGTTGATTTGAAGATGCTCTGGGATTTTACTAATAGCGTGTGTTTACGCTTTCCTGAACGTTTGTAGGGTAACGATGTCCATGCCAACCTCATTAAACTTATCGTTCAACTGATCATCAAAGATCTCCTCCAACGTGTATCGTTTGGCTTCATTTTTTTAAGCCAAAACATTTAGGTAATAAAAAAAAAAATAGTAAAAAATTGTTAAATTAATCAAAATAGAGAAACTCTACTGGGCTAAGATCTTTTGCGGAGGTTCGCCCAATACATTCTCTGGAGGCAACTTCCTCTTCAGTGTGTGTGTTCTTCTATCTAGCATACCATAACACCTTAGAACTGCTGCTAACTCGGGGTCCAGATCCTTCTTTTTTGACCAAATTAAATTGTCTATTGGATCGTAAGTATCAACAGGAAAATAATAATGAAACAATTCTATTGGATTGTAATGAGTAGGCTGAGAACCACTTTGTCTGATAGCATAAAAAGCTTTTACTGCTGGGTGAACATCAGGATAAAGTAGCAGTTCTTTCTTTACGCTTTCTAATATATTTGTTTTTTCATGGAGACGCATAACACATAGTTCAAACAAGAAATCGTCTCCTGGGAGAATCTGGTGATTGAATGACTCAGCTAATTGGTTAAGCTCTGAGAGTGGGTCCATTTTTTTAACCCAAATTATTTAGGTAAATTCGAAATTTTATTCTTCTTCAGAAGAGTTTAATTCTTCGGTAGACTCTTCAGTAAAGTCAGAATTATAAATATATAATCCTTCAGGGTCGGTACAATGCAAGACGCGCAGATCAGAATCTTTGGAACCCATAAGATTAACCACGATAGTAAGAAACGCTATAACTGGTGTAGGAAAAGACTCTACTCTACTGAGGTCGTGTCTGGCATCTTCCTTTATATTGCGGTTAAAAAGATCCATAATTAATTCTTCAAACATGGTTTTCACCCTTGCCTCGATCAGTCCCAGCCTGTGCTAGCTTATCAAATATCTCTTTGAGCTCAGTAATTATTTCAATATTCATTTTTTTAAAACAAAATAAAAATAATTAAATAATTCTCGGCTCTTAATAATAAAACATAACGCTGACACTGAGAGAGAGAAGGTAAAATATACCGGTTCTAGCTCAACTGGTGTTATTTTGGGCGAAACCCCCCGTTTTCATATTAAAATCATCGAGAGAATTGTGTGTTTTAGAAAAAACTTAAAAAACTTAATTTTAACAAATTGGCAATGAATGGATAAGGTTATATGTGAAAACGGGGGGAAGTTCAATATACCAGGTCTAGCCAAGGAGTGTTAGTGTTATTAGAGGCAAAAAGGCCCGATTTTAAACATCAAAAAGTGTGTTTTCGTGAAATTGGGCAAAATCGGGCAAAATGGGATGAAGTTATATGTGAAAAAAACGGGGGTTTTCGGCCAAAATAACACTAGTTGGGCTAGAACCGGTATATTTACCTTCTCTCAGCAAGTATAGATAAACACGACTGGATCGTTCTCTGAATTTTTCAATGTGTGAAAGTTGATTCCCTTTCCTCCCACTCCTCCTCCTCCGACTTCTTCTTCTTCTTCTTCTTCTTTCTTCTTCTTCTTCTTCTTCTTCTTCTCTTCTTTTTCTTTTCCTCTGGGACTGTTATTTCTCTGAAGTTCAGCTAGTACAATGTAGTTGTTATGGCGGCAGATCAAAATGCACAGTATGGGACATTTTTTTTTTTCTATCAAGTTCAGCTGGCACCGTGTCACGCTGAGTTCTGAGGCCTGAAACTCAAAGCAATATAGGGGATAGGTTTATAGATTTGCGGGATTTCATTGGTAGAGACCCTTTTTTGCGTTTTGCCGATCTTTTTCCCACACGTTGGAGAAGTCTGCAGGCAGAAATCAAACGAAACAAAACAAATAAAAAACAAACAAACAAACAAAAAAACAAAGCAAAAACAATGTAAAAGAAAAGAAAACAAAAGAAAACCAATCCAAGCCAGCAGAACCCTGGACGTTCCAGTGGCCAACACTGAGCAATATAGCGAAACGCTGTTCGTAATGACATTTATCGGCTGGAATAATGCCAGTAAAGGCAAGGCTCTAGTGGGAGCAAACTAGCATAACACCTCCTCGCATGTGCATCTTGGAACCGAAATTGTACAACTTCTTCCAGTTGTCCTTATCGTCCACTTACGCTACTACAACGTGTTCGGACCGAACTCAGAACCAGAACCAGACCTAGACTACTGACTGTTTAGGCGACTCGTCTTGGTCGACCTCAGCTGGAGCGTCTGGCTTTGGAACGATGATCTCCCTGTCGTGAACCTGGGTCGTGATGGGAGATATTGGTCTGAGGAAACAAAAACAAATCCAAGAAGAACATCAGTGGAGACTCGGTCTTTCTCTCTCATGACTGAAATACATTGACAGTGACTTCTTAGAGAGAACCTGATCACGACTAACTTTAGTCCCCAGGTATTGTTACAATATAAGTGACTTCTTTCAGATAAACTGATCACGATTAACTTTAGTCTCCATATATTTGTACAGTAGAAGAGACTTCTTTCAGATAAACTGATCACAACTAACTTTATGTTTCCCTAACTG
>JADBJO010025422.1:0-15000 GCA_016801955.1 Conus betulinus
GTGATTTTCATTTTATGTTTTCTTGTTTTTTGTGTGTTGTATCTCGGCTGACTATGTAGTTGTAGTTGTAACACTTCTTGCAACGATTCTGGTATTCTGCGCTGCGTTGTTGAATATCTTTTCGTTACATGGACATTAGATAATCTCTTGTTTAGCTTTGGGTATATTTTTAGTATGGATGGTGGTGGTGACTTTTGTGGTACGTAAATGGGTCTGTCATGAGATTTCTTATATGGTTATAGATGTGGTTGTTGAGGTCAAGCGTTTATGTCCAAGTAGTTCACTACCTTTTTATTTGCTTGATGGTGATTTTTAGGTTTTGCTTTTGGAAGATTTTTCACAGTTCTTTTGGCACTTGTTTTTTGATGGTTCTTGGATGTCTGGTTAGTGCAGTCGAGTGCCGTCATCTCTGTATAGTGTCTGACTTGCTTTCCAAGTTGTTCTTCTGGAGTTGAAATAGCATGAACAGTCCGACCCATTTTCGCATGTTTCGGCACCGTCGCACGATCCATGGTCACATCTATCATGCAAAAACTTTCCCCCATTCCAAGTGCCCCAAAATGTCACAGACTAGGCCCCAGTGCATTATCCCCCCATACCCCTGACCCTCACACACCTACATACACAAACACACACTCTTACACACCACACACACACACACACACACACACCACACACACACACACACAACACACACACACACACACACACACACACACACACACATACACACACACACACACACACACACACACACACACACACATTCAACCCTCCACTCCCACACCTGCTAGGACATACACATACATCCCCAGACACATACATACACACCCACACTCCCACATAACCACCTCGTCCAATCCATCAAACACTCACATGCACCCCACCAACACACACACACACACACACACACACACACACACACACACACACACACACAACACACACACACACCGTGCACGTGTACACCTACACACCCACACCCCACCCACACACACACACACAAACAAAACGCACGTTACACGTGCCACACACACACACACACACACACACACACACACACACACACACACACACATCACACACACGTGCACGCACACACACACACACACACACACACACACACACACACACACACAATACACACACGCGCGCGCGCGCACACACACATACACACTTATTAAGCACTACTACTGGAACTGGATCCTGTTACGGAGTATTGAACAGATGTCCAGTCTGGTGTTCAGACTGGCAAAGGACGTCCCGATATTAGTCATCCACCATGTTTCTTTCCTACCGAGTAATCTTTCGTCCTCTACACAGTCTATGGCAAATATTTCGACGTCTGAGTGTAGGTCTTCAGATGGGTGCTTCAAAGTATTCATGTGGTGGGCCACTTGGCATTTGTTCGTCTTGTTTAATTTGATTCCGATTTGTGACCAGTCCATCTCTGCTTTAGATTTCTGGTAGAACCAACATACCAGGCGTATTGATGGATCTTTACACCGGACGATGTACACAGTGTTGGGGGTTGTGCGGCCCAGTGTTTTCCTAATCTCCCATCTTCTTTTGTCCCATAGGGATATGAATCTCTCGATGTCTATGGCATGGGCACAAGTGTCGCATCGCTTTGCTTGGCACTTAAAGAAGCCTGGTTTCGACTTTGGTCCATGTTGAACAAACGGCGGGGAATCGTGGGTTTGTATATTTGCCCCAGGTTTCTCCTGCGTCTGTCAGCTGCGATCAAAGTTTTGGGTGGGAATATTTTCCTGTTTTCTCTATCTACGTAGAGCAGGTGGAGATTCTCCCCTTATGATTTTTGACTTGGGAGGGTACCGCGGGTCATACGTTGTCACCCAGGCATGTTTTTTTTTTTTTTTTGCTCTTGCTCTTCCTCGGCTTAAAAAGTGCTTCGCTGCGATTCACCTCACCCTGGTTAGTTCTCTTTTGGCTTTTTTTCGGTCCCATCCAGACAGCTCAAAATAGCTGGTATATTCCTCTATGCGTTTATCCAATCAGGTCATCACTACACAGCATGCGCAGTCTGGTCCCCACGCTAGAGATAAGTCCTTTAAAGACTGATGGGGCATGGCAGCTATCTGGGGGGAGGTATGAGTGACAGTGTTTGCTAAAGACGTCTGTGTGAATCCTCCATTTACAATCCTTAGCTTAATATCCAGGTAGTCAAACCTCCGTGCCTGTCTTGATGGTCCATTTGATGAGGGGGGGGGGGGGGGGGGGGGGGTGGAGGTCCTGGAGAAAGGCTTCGAAATTTGCTGAGTCTGCAATGTTGGGAAGTATCGTTATTCCGTCATCCCGGAACCGGCTCCAGTCTAATTGCCTCTTCTGGTCATCAGTGGGTGCTGAGACCAGGTCAGAGAGGAGCGGAATAGGGCAGGTCTCCACGAGTTTCTGGTCCAACTTACCCATGAAACACATCAACGAAATCACAGGCATGAGGTGGTCCCATGGCTATGCCATGGTTAGGTCTAGCATAGATGGTGCCACTCCCATCGGTGTGTTGGCTGACATTGTTATCCAGTGACAGAGAAAGAGCTTCCATGACGCAGTTCGTGGGAACTCCCAGGAGAGTGGGGGTGTTTCAATAGGAGCTCTTTTGTGGCAGGGATGCCCATGTCGTTGTTGACGTTGGGGTACAAAGACACTACGTCACAAACAGTAAAGCAGGCAGAGTCAGGGAGAGGGGCTAGAGTTGTGTTGATCTTGTCAACCTTTTGAAGGATTTCTTTGTGTCATTACTTGGTAGGGTAGGTGTTGGGTGAGGTGGCTGATGCACAGCTGCACAAATTTGGAGATAGGTTGAATTGGGGTGCCGCAGCCTGTCAGTAGCAGTCTGGTTGGGTAGGGCTTAGCTTTATGGGTTTTTATGAGAGGCTTGCATTTTCCTGGGCGACTTGCCGAGACATTGGTGATGTAGTGGGCCATTTCCTCATTAATACCTCCATTTTTCAGCCATTTTTCCGCCCAGTGCTTGATTTTTTGACAGTTCCTGGAGTGGGGTCTTTAGGGAGGATGTCGTAGTAGCCAGGGTCCCTCAGGGTTTGGGTGATTGTGTCATCATCCTTTTCGAGTAATGTGATCACTGTATTGCCTGTCTTGTCTGCACAGCATAGCATAGCGGCATACACTTTTGTCAGTGGCAGGTTCCTTAGTTCTCCAAGGGCTTTTCTCTGCCCGTGTGTCAGATTGTCTCTGATTTTCCTTCGCTTTGTATGGTCGAGGAAGTTGTCTTGACATGCTTTGATGAAGGATTCCAGGGCAGCATTGTTCCTTGGAGCACTACTCGTTGTGGGTTGGTACCAGGGCATTTTAGTGAAGGTTTCCTCTTTTTCTATGTGGATCGTCCGTCTTGGATTTTTTCTTCCTTTGGTAGTGGAAAAAGTGCACTCACACTCACACACACACACACCACACACACACTCTCTCTCTCTCTCTCTCTCTCTCTCTTCAAGAGGAATAGTACTCGCCTGCAAAACAGTTGAAAGAAGACCAAATCCAGTTTCCTCTTTTTCTATGTGGTCGTCCGTCGGGATTTTTTTCTTCTTTGGTAGTGGAAAAAAGTGCCAACGGAGGCGCTCAGCCCAGGCATGCGTGCCTAGGAGCTGGTCACATACATCTACTGGCTCACGGGGGCTGGGGAAAAGCAGTCTGGGAGTCTGCAGATGGCAATCTGGTCTTGGGATAGCTCAATATCTGCTGTAACTATCGGATCAAAGGGGTGAGAACATGCATGCCTGGGTAGGTCACTGGCTTGTGCTTTACTAAAGCTCCTGCTGGGAATGTTTTGGCTGCGGGGCTTTCCCATGACGACGAGGACGGTGTGGGCGAACTTTTCTGGGGAAGGGGTCTGTCTTATTACGAGGATCGTCAATCAACCCTCTCACTTTAGTGGATCCAAGGAAGGATGGGTTCCTCTGAAGTGTTGAAGACAAGCGCCAGAGTATCCAGCTCACACAGGACTAGTTCATGTACATTTCATCAGATAGGTACTTTGTCTTTATAGACACCTCAGAGACAAATGGAAAGCAGCATGGGATATCCACATTCTCCAGCACATGTGTGCACTCCTGTTTGCACACGCGCGCGCGCCCCCCCCCCTCCCCCCCCCCCCCCCCCCCCCCCCCCACACACACACACACACACACACACATTCAAGAGGAATACACACTCACTGGGAAAACAGTTAAAAGAAGACGAAAATCCTGGAAAACAGTTAACAGAAGACAAAACGAGCAAAATGAGCAGTTCTTTTATACACATACAGAGCCCCTTCTCCACACAGCCACGGCTCCCATTCTGCCACTGTATCATCTATCCATGTCTCAAATTCTGCTCCCTGAAACGCCAATCCACCTTAGATAAAACAGCTGCATTGGTATCCAAATGACGTAGAGGAAACTGACCATCATTACATACCCAGAAGAAATGCTGTGCACTTGAAAGAGATTGTCAATCATTTCAGGATCAAAAGTTATGCCAGCGTCCGGATGCCATCTTGGTGTCTGTAGCACACCTTAAACACAGGAAAGCCGTTTGTGAATGTTTCGAACAGTTCTTTAGGACATCAGTATTTTAGATTTTGTACAAAAAAGGAAATACATTTATATGTATCAATGAAGGTAGTTATTAAAACGCTTAAGTACTCCCACACACACACACACGCACACACACACACACACACACACACACACACACACACGCATACGCACACACGCACGCACGCACACACACGCACACACACACACACACACATATGCGTGCACGCACACACACACACACACACACACACACACACACACACGATCACTCACACACGCACACACACACGCACGTACGCACGCACGCACACACAATGTCAGTAGCTGTGCCCAAGTTCCTGGTGGTTTCATGTGTTTACTTTTTTGAAGGGAGTAGGTTGACGGAAAACATGGATGGCTGGTGCGGCTATTGGAGAGAGGGAAAACATGTGTCTTGTGCCTGAGCTCACCTGTCCATGTACACAGCACAGCTTGCGCCCATGCTAAATGGTGAAAAGACAGCTCAGGGTGATTGGTTTGTTACCTGTAGGATGGGTAGCTGAAGCAGAGAGGAAAGACCAGTCAATGGTTCTGTGAAGACAGCAAAACGTTTGCATGGACGTATGCCCCAGAGTCTTTTTTTTTCAAATGATAAGGAAGGTGTCTTGAGAAATAAATAGATTAAAGACCACAACTGGACTATGACAGGAAACTCTCCGGGTAAAAGCCACGGGGAAGAATAAGCGAAAAGAGATACAGAAAAAAGTGGTGATAGAGATTAATACTCTTTACATAAAGAGTAACATGTTTAATTCGTTTTTCAGTATTTTTCCCCACTGAAGGAATGGGGCTGTATCTTTTTTTTAAGAGGGACACAGGCACGTTTTTTTTCATGTTGACTAGATGTCACAGAGACTGGACACACAGGGAAAGAAAGTGAGTCTGCAAGAACCAGGAGACTTTATGATAAATGACTATTTTGTGTGCCTCTTTCAGTATGAATTCTGAAAGGGAAAGTCTTATGTCTGAGTCCTTGAGGATCTCTTTACGTGTTTAACTTGAAACGTTTCTTTACAGTAAAAAAGAAAATAGAAAGAGTTCTCATGAAAATATTGTAAAAGTTTAGTTACCAGTTAAAAGAGGGAACTCCCTCTTGTTTTGTCTGGTTGGATAATTATGGTTGACGTTGCATAAGCACGAGTCTAACACAGGTGGACCCAACTACAGCTTATATACCGACTAATGACGTCAACTGTGTGACTGACATTTGGATATATCCCCAGTGAAGAAGATGGAGATGAAAGAAAAAACATAAAAATATATCAAAATGCCTCCCCCCCCCCCCCCCCCCCCCCCCCCCCTTCATCTCTAACGTGTATCATTCGTGCCCTTTCATTTCTTTTTGACAGTATACTCAGACCTACCTATTTATATCTATTATATTGAACTTAGTAATTGTGTGTGGAAATTGTCCTGTTTGTACTACTTAATTTTGTTAGGATTCTGCCTAAGGATTCCCTTTTTGTTTCCTTCCTTTTCTTCTCGTCTGTGCTGACTCCTCCATTTCCAGTTCATACTACCTTCTTTTAACGCTTCCTCCTCTCAAAAATAGCGGACCATCTATTTGTATATGCTAAGCTATTTTACCAAGGGTTTCTTATTAGGGTTTTAGATTGGATTCCCTTTTTTAAAATGTAAACTGGTTTTGTTTCTGGAATTTTTCGATTTTTCGATCGTTTTCTCTCGTCTGCTGGATGTTTGAAAGATCGTGATTTATACCAACAATTCTGAATTATAATCGTCTTAAATACCGGTTCAAATTTTCAGTGATATAATTCAGTATGAGTCAAAATTTCCCACACTGTCCCCCCCCCCCCCCCCCCCCCCCCCCCCCGGTTTCCAACATCATTAAAACTTTTTTCAAACTTCAAATTCTTGCATTTATTGTCAGTCTCTCTGACCTTCGCATAACATTTTAGGGGTGGAAAAGGCTATTGCAAAAAACCCTGCTTTCACCTTTATTTGGTTGGGAAACTTTGCGCTGTTAATGGTGAATGTTCTTAACGATGAGAAGATCATCGTTCTTCCCGGTGATTTTCAGTATTTAGTAGGAAAACTTTGTGCTAATGATGGCAAATGTCTTAACGATGAGAAGATCGTCATTCTCTTCCCGGTGATTTCAGTATTTACTTGGAAAACTTTGTGCTAATAATGGCGAATGTCTTAACGATAAGAAGATCATCATTCTTCCCGGTGATTTTGGTATCAATGTACGAATATGGCGGCCATTCTGCGTGCAGTCAGCACTTCTTTTCATTTAAATCAGTGTATAGGTCTCACCAGAATATTGACGACTACTTTCACATCATCAGAACATATCTTAACTGTAACAAACACATGACACGATACCCATCTTATTTCATTATCAAGAATGTACAAGACAGGTATAAGTGACAACATGACTCGTCCTACATCAATGGTTCTGCAACACCACCACCCACATCCCCCCCCCCCCCCCCCCCCCCTCTCCAGCAGAATTCGTAGTACACAGCTAGGAAAAAAATGCTTCTTCTCAAAACGCAGAAATCTAAGGATTTCTCCTTGAGTTAAACTTAGTCTATTTTTTATGGTCGTTCCCCCATTAATGTCAGCTCATAGACACCACATGCATGTGTACTCACCTTTGACTGTCTGTCTGCCTCTCTCTATTCTGTATCTCCCCCCCCCCCTCTCCCTCTATCTCCATCTGTGTGTGTGTGTGTGTGTGCGTGTGTGTGTGTGTGTGTGTGTGTGTGTGTGTGTGTGATGTAAAAGAGAAAGAAATCATTCGCCTGTGGCTAGTTAGGCGAAGTCAAGTGATGTGACGTGAGTGTTGGCGCGCATTGCTAAGCCAGGTCAGTCTGACGCAGATGCTGAGCAACACGTGCTTCACGGGTGCAAGTAGCTTCAGACCAGACACTGACAGATTAATTTGGAACAGGGGAAGTCTATACGATCTGTGGTGTACTGTCTGTTGAGTTGCATGATCATGTGAATGTAGTGTGTGTGTATGTGTGAGGAGGACACGAGGGTAAGTCTGACTTTGTTTTTTCCTACCTTTGTTTTCTTGAGGATGAATTTTTCATTGACGCTTCACTTCATTAGCATGTTTTACTACATAAGCAACACCATTCTGCAATCTACTCTCTAGCATTCATGTTTTGTTTTTCAAAACTCTGATATATTACTGATCTTTGTTGTATTTAGCCTGGTTTAATTCATCGTTCTCTCAAATCTAAAAGGAAAGCAACTGAGGTTATGCACACGAATTTTCCCCATTTGCCACTGAGCATCACAGAGAGAGAAGGGTCCCCTGAGGGGAATAAGAAAGTGAACAAACAATCCTCTGAGGATGAAGATAGTTACCAAAGCAGGATGAAAACTTTTGAGATAAATTAGAAAAGAAAGATTCAGCGCACTGAGTGCCACGCTTTCCTGCTTTGAAGAGAGAACCTTGGTGCTGCCCTAAAGGCAGAAAGCAACCAAGGGAAAGATAAGAACGAGAAATATAGATACCACACCCAAGAGGTGGCAGTCGCTTGCGAAAAACGCCACTCGCATGCTGACTCCTTGAGCAGGTGAATGGTTCAGATTTCATATAGGAATAGTTCCAAACACAGCTCGCCTGAACTAAAAAAGGAATAGCAAAGAAAGTCCTAGTTCCGAGAAAGAGTTGGCTGATAAGGATGATACCATTCAATAACATTTCCTGATGAGGACATGTAGAAAAATATTGAAAATGAGTTTTAGGGAAAAGAACAAATGGTAGAAGAGGTATGGTCCTCCTTTGCAAGAGGTGACAAACAAATATCTGAATAAAAGACACAGTGACATCAAAGTTAAAGAAAGGCTTGACAAAATCAAAAGACCTGAAAATGTTGACAATTTACAAGTCCCCCGCTGTAAACACACAAGTATGAAAGAACATTCCAGCCTCTGCTTAAGAAAGTAGATCTGAAATAGGCTCAGATTCAAAGAGCCATCGTCAAGCTGCTACATACCATTGTCAGCAGCATTCAGTTTGCGCTCCATGCTGATAGCATGGCAAAAGTACAGCAGACAAACAACTAAAGAAAGCCATCTCTGACATGCACTCTGATGCATTTTTTTCTGCTTGGCCATGCCTCTTTAGACTTATACCAAGAGGCACACGTTTTATGCCTGTTCCTTAGCAAGGAGTTTACTGCACTATGCACTAATTTTGTGCCTGTTACAAGCCAGTTAATTAGGCGTGACCTTGCTGGCTCGCTGGAAGAGGTCTGACAAATGGAAATGATAGGTTCAGCTGTGACTGGAACGAGTGGGGTGTGGACACACAAGCACTAAAGGCCAGCACCTGAGAGGTGTGGTTATGTAGGCCAGACTAATTGGCGCCAAAGAGGGTGCACACACAGGAAAGCCCTGCTATGGCAGCCAGTAAGTGACAGGCATGCTCCCCCATCTGCACTGTTCTCAGACAGAGAAGCTGAGGTTTCTTCTTTTCAACTGGCAGAATAAAACAAGTCAGTGAAAACTGGAAAAGGCTGGCAAACGATCTCGACGACTGCTCTCTACACACACCTACACAACACGAACATAGATAGCCAGGCAACAAGTTAACTTTCTACTTTTATTTGTATATATTCCAAAGAAGATTTTTTAAGCAGATACTTACTACAATCACTCTTAAAAGACCGAGTTTATTTAAAACCCAATCAACAAAAAGATAGGAATAAACAATGGAACAGGAATTCAGGGATTCGGGAGGAAGAAAAACACAATTGGGAATCAATGCCAAATAATCAGTAGATAATTACGAAAGGGTGGGTGGCAGTAAACTGTAAAAAGGGCCTAGCATATATCAAGCAATGATACATGAACAATAACAGAATATAAAAAAAATGTTTTCTTCTTTTTTTTTTAAACACTAGGTATTCACAACAACCAACATTCTTTTCTTTAAAAGAAAATGGTTCAGGACAGTCATTTACACATTCACTCATTCAGGAGAAAAGAACTGTAAGAATGCTGAAGAAGCAACAAAATCCCCTAGTAAAGATAGAAAGAGAAATAATCACAAAGAGAGATAACTGAAGGTAATGAAACCAAACCCCACAAAGGAAGGAAGAACTAGGCCCTCATATCCCCAGAAACTATACAAAAAAGGTATCCTGTTACGCTGGAGACGGGAAAGAAATTAGACACAGTCATAACAAAACAATACAGCACAACTGAATTGCTCAACAGGAAAGTCTGTCAGTGTTACCTATCCTTAATAACTGGGGCAAGCTATAGGGGCACAAAGAGAAATCCTACCACTAAGACAATTTTGAATTTAATAGCCAAAAGAAAGTTAAAACTACGGGGTCACCAGATGTTACAAAATGGAGTCACCAGATGTTACAGATGGTGTGTGGTGCGTGTTTTACTGTCTGACTCTCACCTGAAGACGTCTGGATGCGTGTACGACTTTTCTCTACACACACCAACACAACACGAACATAGATAGCCAGGCTACAAGTTAACTTTCTACTTTTTTGCTTTAGCTACCTAAACCATCAAATCAAAAACAAGTGCATAATACATACAAGGACAATCAGGTATATCAATTAGTTTACGCCACGACCAGAGGGCGCACAATGACACTAGATGCTATAATGTCACATCAAACCAAGCTGACACCTACAGTAGTGTCATCACAAACAGTCAAATCAAAAACAAGTAAGTGCATAATACATACAAGGACAATCACGGTATATAAATTAGCTTATGCCACGACCAGAGGGCGCACAATGACACTAGATGCTATACTGTCACATCAGACCAAGCTGACACCTACAGTAGTGTCACCGCAAACAGTCCATCTGCTTGGCCACATCTGGCCCTAGTCACACAGTCCTCACACAGTTCAAAAACCACTCACGGGCACCGTTTGTGGAGTCTTGCCAGGGACTCCCACACAACAGAAGACACACGTCGACTCGATGGAAAACGAAGCTGCTCACGGGTGTAGTTCGTGGAGTCCTTTCAAGGACTCCCACACAACGAAAAACAAGTCGTCGTCCTGACAAACACTGAAGCCCTGACACGCTAGCTCATTTGCTGACCTCACGGACAGCCTCTCCATACCCCCCTGGGGCAGAGAAAGCAGCTGGGTTGGTCTGTACCCCACAACCAGTTGGCAGCATTCACACGATGTCTACTGACCGCTCAGTCAGCCTCTCCATACCCCCACGGGGGGTAAGAGAATGTGGCTGGGCAAGGGCTGCTCTCCACACCCAGATGGCAGTCAGTTGCAGGTCGGACACGGGGATTCACCGACACCTGGGGAACTGACAACCAGCGAGGACCTGTCTTCAGTCTCCCTTTGGCTCTCTCGTTAAGTTGCTCACCCAGTAGCTTAAGAGACTGAAGGAAAAATGTTCGCTCACCTGACTTACACAAAACGCAGGTGAGTAGCTGTCAGTAAACAGGCCATCTGGTTTACAGGTTTACCTGTTCCAGTCAAACGTGTCTCCAAAATTTGGGACCAGATGAAATACGGTCCATGACAACCCTGCTGCTTTTTTCATGTGAAGTTGATCTCGTAATTAGTAATTCCTGAAAGCAAGTTATTTACCACTGAGGCAATTATCAAGTAACATTCAAACCAAGTTCTTTGGAAACAGTGTTTTATGGAATGTACTGAAATGTGATCACTGGACCAGCCTGCTGCTTTCATCTCTGAGAGATGCTAACCCCAGAGTAGGCCACTGCAGCGTAGCTGGCAGCGTGCTCAAAGGGATCTTGATCCAGCAAGTTAGAGTTTGTCTTGACACAGGCAAATGTGGTTTGACATGACAGACCAACAGCTGATCTGTGCCTCTCTAATAGTTCAAGAAGCAGAAGAATGTCTTGCTAATACAGGACCCCCCCCCCCCCCCCCCCAAAAAAAAAAAAAAAAAAAACAGTGGGTTTAGATGGTATATTTAATGAACTGTTGCGTCATGTCCTACCTAATGTAAATCGCTTTATCTCAGTATTCATTCAAAATGCCGAGAAGATGAAATTTACCTTCACTATGGAAGATTCTATCATAGTTCCTATACATAAACAAGGGAAACCCAGAAGTAACATAAACAGCTAGCGACCAATTGCCCTAACGTCGCATACATTCAAACTAATGGAAAGAATTGTCCTTAGTAGATCACTGTATTTTTGTGTTAAATATCAAATTATCCCTATACATCAAGCTGGTTTTTTTCAGAACGGCAGATCAGCAACAGGGCATCTAGTGAAACTCAAACACATGTCAAATAACAATCCGCAAAACGAAAACATCGTGGCAACTTTCTTTGACATAAGGAAAGTATACGAACAAGTATGGCATAAACAACTTTTGTGTACGCTGGGAACTATTGGAAAAATGGAACCATGTATAATTCTACCAAAAGTTTTCCTTCGAAGTATAATTACTTAAAAAAGAATAGAGCATATATATTCCAACACTAGAACATTAGAAATGGGTCTTCAACAAGGATCAGTATTATCACCAATTTTATCTAAAATCCTAATTGCAGATATAACGAAGGCTTATCAAAAGACTTAGTTGTAGTACATGTCTGAATGAGCAGCAGCGCACTGCATCAACAGCTAAGACGTCGGAAGACCAAGGCCAGGATTTAAACCACAGTGTCAAGGAAATCCACGATGTTGGTTCGGATGAAGAATTTGTACAGGCCTCGATGCCAGGCGCTTTGAAACTCAACCTCCACGAGCAAACGAGACTAAAGATTGGAAGAAACTGGATGCAAAAATCGTTCAAAGACTTGATGCACTGATAGGGAAAAGCACCCTGGAACACAAACTAGCCACATATGGGGACATTGTGTATGCCACATGTAGAGACGCCTATGGAGCAAAACTACCTAAAGAGAAAACACCTCCGAAGAAATCCAGACGCCAAGAAGAGATGGACAAGATCAGGGTAAAAAATAAAACCCTCAAGAAGCAAATGAAGACAGCACTGCCAGCTGAAAAACAACGTTTGGAAAACTCTGGGAAGACCTGAAAGCAAAACACAGCGCCCTCAGCAAAGCGGAATCTGCAGCCAAAATCTGGGAGCCTAAGTGTGGACAAAGAAGTTCTTAAGCAGCATCTGAGGAAAACATACCCTGACTCACACAGCAAAACACCACTCGACATTCAAGGTCTGGTGTGGCCAACCAACTCTGAGGAACAGTTCAATGACAAGCCTCCAACGTTGACGGACATCAAGAAGGTGGTCGACAAGCCAGAGCCAAATCATCACCAGGGCCAAACGGAATACCTTACCAACTGTACAAGAAATGTCCCAAGGTGCTGGAGTGGCTCCACAGGCTGTTGCAATCAGCTTGGAGAAACCAGAATATCAGCAGCCAGTGGATGACAGCAGATGGTGTGTACATCCTCAAAGAGCAAAACTCAAGTGACATCAGCCAGTTCAGCCAATATCACTACTGAAACGTCGATGGGAAAATCTTCTTCTCTGTCATGGCAGCAAGGCTGACCAAGTACCTCATGGAAAACAAGTACTTGGATGTGTCAGTCCAGAAAGGTGGCATCCCAGGCGTGGCTGGCTGTGTAGAACACGCCACAATGATCTGGGACGCAATCCAAAGAGCAAAAACAGAAAAGAGAGACCTGGACGTAGTGTGGCTTGTTCTGGCAAACGCATATGGATCTGTACCCCATGAGATGATACAGTTGGCTCTTGAGATGTACCATGTGCCAAAGAACATCCACGACATGCTCAAGAAGAACTTCAATGGCTTCTCAATGCGCTTTCTCTACCAAGGAGTACACAACAGATTGGATCAACTTGGAAGTGGGCATTGCAATGGGTTGTGCAATTTCCCCAATACTGTTTGTGTTGGCAATGGAAGTCATCTTGAAAGCAGCAACATGCAACGCAAGACAAACAGACCTTGGCGATGGATACAAGATGCCCCCTCTCAATGCCTTCATGGATGACACTACAGTGATTTCATCCAGAGAAGACGAGACACGTCATGTGCTGGAAAGGCTGGATGACATAGTTGCCTCATCCAGAATGAAGTTCAAGCCAAAGAAATCACGGAGTCTCTCACTGAGGAAAGGAAAAGTGGCCGAATCTGTGGTCTTCAGTGTTGCCAACCAGGCCATTCCAACAGTCACAGAAGAGCCAGTCAAGAGCCTTGGAAGATGGTATGATGATACGCTGAAAGACGCACAAAGAGCAAAAGAAACCAAACAGATGGTGGAAGAAGGCTTGGAGACCATTGACCAGTGTGGGCTCCTGGCAAATACAAGGTCTGGTGTCTGCAGTTCATGCTGATACCAAAGCTCCTATGGCCTCTGATGATATACGACATCTGCACCAGCATAGTGGAGGCAATGGAATCCAAAATCAACAAGTTCACAAGGAAATGGCTTGGTGTCCCACCCTGTCTGACTGACATAGCGCTGCACTGTCGCCAAGCAAAGCAAAGCTGAAACTACCACTGAAATCCATCCTGGAGGAATACAAAGCAGGGAAGATCAGACTTCAAAGCATGCTGGAGGACTCAGGAGACAAGGTGGTAGAAGCAATCAAGCCCCAGCTGAAGACAGGCAGAAAATGGAAAGTTCAAGAAGCGATGGATTCTGCAAAAGAAAGTCTCAAGATCAGAAATAACAGGACACACACAGACCAACAGACAAGGACTGGGGGTGACCAAAACTGAATGGTGGTCAAAGGCCAAAGGAAAAGCCAAAAGAGACATGATGATTCAGGAGATGAGAAAAGAAGAAGACCAAAAAGACTCCAAAAGCAGTCCAGCAGAGCCAGCAAGGGCAATGGACAACGTGGGAGAATGCACTCCAAAGAAGTCTCACTTGGAATGACATTTGGCACATGGCCCCTCTCAGGATCAGCTTCATTCTCAGATCTGCATATGACCTTCTGCCCTCAAATGCAAACCTGTGAAGTGGGGGAAAAACAGACGATCCTTCATGCCCCCTCTGCCATGAAAAACAAAACAGTGGAGCATGTCCTTAGCTCATGTAAAGTAGCCCTGGCTCAAGGAAGGTACACATGGAGGCACAACCAAGTGCTCAAAGAGATTGTACAAGTAGTCTGGGCTAGTACCAACACCACAAAAGGGAAAACCAGGACTCCAAATGCACCCGCAACATTCTTCCCGGCAGGAGGCAGCGAATCATGGCCAAGAACAATAGTGCCACTCGAACATGCAGGCAGAGTCTGCTGGATGGGGCAGATGACTGGGAGTGCACTGCAGACCTCCCAGAATGGAAGAGTCACCCAGAGATCGTCAGCAAGAGTGGCATGAGACCAGACATAGTAGTCCACTCTCAGTCAACCAAGCAGCTGATCATGATCGAGCTCACGGTGCCATATGAGAACAGAGATGGAGGCAGCTCAAATCTACAAGACTGAAAAGTATGC
>JADBJO010025422.1:20000-23793 GCA_016801955.1 Conus betulinus
ATCTTACGTTATTGTTTGATTTCTACAACCAGAACACACTATGTTGTTCAGATACTTCCTGAACCAACGTTGTTGTTCTTCTCGTGACCCACGATAAGCAAGAAGGGGCTTAACTTACCACTGACTGCATGGCTTAGGTACCTTTCTTGTACCTGGATTGTGTCCCTTGATACACAAACTCTAATCTGTCTCGACAAATACCTCAAGGTTTGCCTACCAGCTGAACTCCACAGCTAAATTTTATTACATCAAGTATAAATTCTCTTCTAGGAGCAACTCGCTCTTGGTTCCTAATACAAATCTGCTAGTATACGAAGTGCTACCTTTACATGTCAACGTGTCTTCCTTCTAGACACTTATAACGTTGTAGATCTGCACATTCTACCCCTAGCTAGATCTAGACTACACTAGCCTCAACTTGGCATCACCAGTACAACTAAACAGTGTATCAACAATATAAGTTTTTCACGTTTCGGATTTCCGCCGCAAACGGTAATATTGCAGACGGCCACGATAATTCGACGCAGTTGGACACGTGTACTATACCAGCTCTGAGATTGGCTTTGGGGGGTGAGGGGGGGGACAACAAAAAATATGGGATATACGGAATGATGATGGTGTTTTACGGTCGTCGACGATTTCACTCGGCAAATTTGAAGATGGTATGAAAATTTCCGGAAGCAAATAGGGCTGGAAAAGAAATACAATTTAGCACATGCTGCACCAGATGGGTCCAATTACCTAGATGACTACATGATGCCCGCCAACCTGCCCGCTTGAAACCAAAGGAGCTAGCGTAACCCAACACTGAACGTCCCAGATTTCAGTAGGCCTATCACAGTCGAGTCCCCAAATTATGTCAAACACACATTCAGTTGTTGTGCTGGTGGAAGAATGGAATAACCGCTCTCCTCCCTTTCTCTTTTATATACAACAGAAATCGAGGTGTAGAATTAACAACGATTTAATGACACTACGTTCTGATGATAATTTGGCGAATGTGTGTTTCAATGGGCCTGGTCGAGGTGAATGATGTAATGGTGAAGTGTGAGGTTCGAGAAGATGTTCTCAATGCACAATTCACTACTACATAAAACACAATCAATAACAAAAAGAACAAAAAGGAAAACACAGTTTCTTCAATGTCACTCCTTCCTATGAATTTTGTTGAACTGTTCTTGTGAGGTTGGTTGCTGAAGACCCCTCCTGGATGCACGATATTTTCTTGGATGATGAACATAAAATGTACTTAGCTCGTGAAGCGAAGGATGATCGGTGATGTGGAATGGAGATCTCCATGTTGTCGTCCTACCAGTGAACTTGCAGGGTGACTTCCCCGTCTCGTCTCACGTAGTGGGTGTCTTGATGGATCCAGACGTTGATGTTCAAAGAAATATAAAAACCTGCAAGGCGACACGTCGCCACTACTTGGTGATCCATTGATATACTGTTTTAATTTCCTGCTCTGCCTGTATGGAAATAAATAAATCTTTACAAACATTCTCCACCTTTGGACACATTGGTCCGTAGCTCGTTACCATTACATTTCATTCGTTCACTTATTGATCGATATTGTTGAGAAAATGATTTGCCACAGTCCAGGGATATGGTAGGTATATTAGCTTCAAAATAACATTGCTCCTCTTCATGACATTGCTAGGTGAAGTAGATCTGCACTGGATATGGAGATGGCTGAAAATAAAGCATGATTAATACAACACATGATGATAAGGTGCTGATAGGGTGATCGACAGATGAGGATGTCAATTATCCAGTCTTCCCTGCAATAGATCGATCATGGTGCAATGATGGGATGCTGGACCTTAAGTGAATAAAATAGATCGGAACTCGGAATAGAGCTTGAGTCGTATATGATGTTACAGATAGACACGGTAGAACAATACGGCTTGCACAAATGGATTTGACAGCCGTGATCGATTAGTTCAAACTAGAATAACAATATGATCGAAGTATTTATGTGAAAGAAATGAGTGTATCTACCTCAGCGCAATCCATGTTTGCCAAACACTGGCGACGATCCGGTGACGGTCGTTGGGTCAACGATCTGATTCCCCGTCGCTGGCTCACAGGATCTCGCCCCCTTTGAGTCTTGGCGTTCAAGGACCGGGCGGCCTCTTCCAGAACTTGTTCTCATACGGGTGGGCACTCCATCCCTCTTCAAACACGCTGTTTCGTCAACCGCAGTCTTCTCCTTGTCTTGCCTGCCTGTTTCTTCGTGCTCTTCTGAGCTTATCCGTTATAAAATCATTCCGCCCGTCCACTCACTAGTTGGCTATTGTTTCATACAACACTTGGTAGATTGAATAATAGAACAATCACTAGATTATTTTGCTTAATTAGTGTAACGGAATGAGTTACTAGTTGCTTAATTAATTAACGGAATGAGTTTAAAATTCTTACGTTGTCTTCAAAAGTTACTCTTTACGTCACAGGCATGACGCTTTATTTCTTTCACTAATTTGTGTAACTTTGTTAGCGCGACAGTGTGTGTGTGTGTGTGTGTGTGTGTGTGGACGTGAGGGATTTCATTATCTGATCATACACGCCAGTTGCTTGGCAAAATCCACATTGGAAACTTCACTACCTCACTACACTGTCTGATCATGTGTATATAGATATCCACGTGAGGTACTTCATTACCTGATCATACAGACCAACAGCCAAACTCATACCTTTCCCTGTGGGGACACTGAACGTTTTATTGCTTTATAACCATGGCAGACAAAAATCATAGATTAAACGTGAACTAAAACTGATTTGAATTCATACTTTTAAAATGAACGAGCACAGTAATGACAAACTCGCTCTGAACTGCAATCACCACCACCACCACCACCACCACCACAACAACTACTGCTACAACTATCACCACTACCCCTACTACTGAAATGCTTCTACCACTACTGCTGCTGCTGCTACTACTACTACTGCTGCTGCTGCTGCTGCTGCTGCTGCTACCACTGCTACTACTACTACCACCACTACCACCACCACCACCACCACCACCACAACCACTACTACTGTACTGTCATTACTGTACGAGTTTGCATTTACCCATGCGTGAAGACGCCCACTGCACGTCAAAACTTGGTCTCGGTCCTTTCTCGCTTGTTACATTCAACTTAATACTGTAAGGGATCTGAGAATTCCCAATGACCACCTTCAACACCAAAAAATTCCACAGGCTGGCATGTTCAATGAAAAGGGGGGACTCCCAATTTTCACACCCATTTCTGATACCTGTGTAGGTATATATAGCATTAGCTTGTATTTGAACTTCTACATAATTTTGAACCGAGCATGTTTGATCCAGAAAACGTACTTTGAGATACAGATCAGGTGAGGTAAAGTTCATGAGACACCTAAGATTATCATATGCTGGAAACTGTCCTTGATCTACAGCATTAAAAGATTTTGGTTTCTGCATGTAAGACAGCACTGCGAACGTGGTTACTGGAAGCCTGGCCGTTTGATTGCCTCTGGAACAAACGGTTAAGTTCTCATTTGTGAGCGTGAAGTGTTGAGAATCAGACTGCTGTGATAAATGCACGACAAGTACAAGCAGTTGGGTAGAACACAATGCAATCGATGAATGCCCACCGGTTTGCAGATTCTCTGAGTTTCAATGTGTTAAACATGTTTTCTGCAGCATGGTATGTGTATTGACAAGCTGTCAGTCATGGCATTGTTTTGTTACCCGAGAAGCCTCAGAGTACTGCTTTTTAACTTAGCACTGTCTGCCAGTAAGAGAAAAAATCTATACAGCTGAGAG
>JADBJO010025423.1:0-7500 GCA_016801955.1 Conus betulinus
CAGAAACATGGTGTGTGGCTTAAGTCTCTGACAGGACAGTTCCAGCCTAACGCCACTCAGACTCACCATAGGCCATTAGGGCTGGAAACAGCTTTACAGTGTGTAAAAACCAACTCCCGGAGTGTCTCCCTACCTCTGTCATCCTGTGTCAAGTTTCACTGACTGAGCCAGAAGAATAACTCAGGGTCTGTTCCATCCACAATTACTGACCCAGCGCAGAAGAGAGTTCAGGCAAACACGTGTCCACATGGACAGCCGACCAACCAGGCTTACATCAAGTGGTGACGTCAACAAAGACAGAGCCTACCATCTATCACTGTTACCTCTAACCCAGGTAAGTACTCGTGTACCCATTAGACGCAACTCGATGATGGTGGAACAGATCAAGACATCAGCAGCTGCATCAACAAGGCGCGGCATGCTTTTCACACCCTGCGACCCACATGGGCTTCCAAAGCCCTTTGGCTTCATCACAGGAGTAGAATGGGCAAACACGACCCACATGGGCTTCCAAAGCCCTTTGGCTTCATCACAGGAGTAGAATGGTCAACACGACCCACATGGCCTTCCACAGTCCTTTGGCTTCATCACAGGAGTAGAATGGTCAACACGACCCACACTGCCTTCCACAGTCCTTTGACTTCATCACAGGAGTAGAATGGTCAACACGACCCACATGGGCTTCCACAGCCCTTTGGCTTCATCACAGGAGTAGAATGGTCAACACGACCCACATGGGCTTCCACAGCCCTTTGGCTTCATCACAGGAGTAGAATGGTCAACACGACCCACATGGGCTTCCACAGTCCTTTGGCTTCATCACAGGAGAAGAATGGTCAACACGACCCACATGGGCTTCCACAGTCCTTTGGCTTCATCACAGGAGAAGAATGTTCAATGACCCACATGGCCTTCCACAACCCTTTGGCTTCATCACAGGAGAAGAATGGTCAACACGAATGTGAAGGTTTTTTTTCTGTTGTATATGGTTCAGACACATGGAGCACACCCTGGATCTTGATTTTATTTATTTTATTTTATTTTATTTTTTTATTTTTTTTATTTTATTTTATTTATTTATTTTATTTATTTTATTTTATTTATTTATTTATTTATTTTATTTTTATTTTATTTATTTATTTATTTATTTATTTATTTATTTCATTTTTTGAGAGAGAGAGAGAGAGAGAGAGAGAGAGAGAGAGAGAGAGAGAGAGAGAGAGAGAGAGAGAGAGAGAGAGAGAGGGCCTTTTCTCCGTGAGTGGTTTTACCAGACAAAGATTCATTAGCATGGTCAGTTGTATTAGATCCATTACCATGGTCAGTTGTATTAGATTCATTACCATGGTCAGTTGTATTAGATTCATTACCATGGTCAGTTGTACTACATTCATTACCATGGTCAGCTGTACTACATTCATTACCATGGTCAGTTGTACTACATTCATTACCATGGTCAGTTGTACTACATTCATTACTTTGGTCAGTTGTACTACATTCATTACCATGGTCAGTTGTACTTCATTCATTACCATGGTCAGTTGTACTTCATTCATTACCATGGTCAGTTGTACTACATTCATTACCATGGCCAGTTGTACTTCATTCATTACTTTGATCAGTTGTACTACATTCATTACCATGGTCAGTTGTACTTCATTCATTACTTTGATCAGTTGTATTACATTCATTACCATGGTCAGTTGTACTACATTCATTACCATGGTCAGTTGTACTACATTCATTACCATGGCCAGTTGTACTACATTCATTACCATGGTCAGTTGTACTACATTCATTGCTTTGGACAGTTGTACTGCATTCATTACCATGGTCAGTTGTACTACATTCATTACCATGGTCAGTTGTACTACATTCATTACTTTGGTCAGTGGTACTACATTCATTACCATGGTCAGTTGTACTTCATTCATTACTTTGATCAGTTGTATTACATTCATTACCATGGTCAGTTGTACTACATTCATTACTTTGGTCAGTTGTACTACATTCATTACCATTGTCAGTTGTACTACATTCATTACTTTGGACAGTTGTACTACATTCATTACCATGGTCAGTTGTACTACATCATTACCATGGTCAGTTGTACTACATTCATTACTTTGGTCAGTGGTACTACATCATTACCATGGTCAGTTGTACTACATTCATTACCATGGTCAGTTGTACTACATTCATTACTTTGGACAGTTGTACTACATTCATTACCATGGTCAGTTGTACTTCATTCATTACTTTGATCAGTTGTACTACATTCATTACCATGGTCAGTTGTATACATTCATTACCATTGCCAGTTGTACTACATTCATTACCATGGTCAATTGTACTACATTTATTACCATGGTCAGTTGTAATACATTCATTACTTTGGCCAGTTGTACTACATTCATTACCATGGTCAGTGGTACTACATTCATTACTTTGGTCAGTTGTACTACATTCATTACCATGGTCAGTTGTACTACATTCATTACCATGGTCAGTTGTACTACATTCATTACTTAGGTCAGTTGTACTACATTCATTACCATGGTCAGTTGTACTACATTCATTACTTTGGTCAGTTGTACTACATTCATTACCATGGTCAGTTGTACTACATTCATTACCATGGTCAGTTGTAATACATTAATTACTTTGGTCAGTTGTACTACATTCATTACCATGGCCAGTTGTAATACATTCATTACTTAGGTCAGTTGTACTACATTCATTACCATGGCCAGTTGTACTACATTCATTACCATGGCCAGTTGTACTACATTCATTACTTAGGTCAGTTGTACTACATTCATTACTTTGGTCAGTTGTACTTCATTCATTACCATGGTCAGTTGTACTACATTCATTACCATGGCCAGTTGTACTACATTCATTACTTTGGTCAGTTGTACTACATTCATTACCATGGTCAGTTGTACTACATTCATTACCATGGTCAGTTGTACTTCATTCATTACCATGGTTAGTTGTATTAGATTCATTACCATGGTTAGTTGTACTTCATTCATTACTTTGGTCAGTTGTACTACATTCATTACTTTGGTTAGTTGTACTTCATTCATTACCATGGTTAGTTGTATTAGATTCATTACCATGGTTAGTTGTACTTCATTCATCACCATGGCCAGTTGTACTACATTTATTACCATGGTCAGTTGTACTACATTCATTACCATGGCCAGTTGTACTACATTCATTAGCATGCCCAGTTGTACTACATTCATTAGCATTGCCAGTTGTACTACATTCATTACCATGGCCAGTTGTACTACATTCATTACCATGGCCAATTGTACTACATTCATTACCATGGCCAGTTGTACTAGACAATTCAGTCTGTAATGAGATGAATCAGTCTGTAATGAGATGAATCAGTCTGTAATGAGATGAATCAGTCTGTAATGAGATGAATCAGTCTGTAAAGAGAGATGGGAAGTGGGTGTAGATGGAAACGGTTTGTACTCATTTTTTTTCAATGGTTCTTTCGTGTTTACATGTCAAAAACACTCCCCAAATGAAGCCGTTGTCATTGTCTTGTCTGTAGCCATGTTACTGTTGCAGAATGACAAAGACATTAGGTCTAAGACTGTAATTCAGTCGTTTGTTTAAATTCAGCAAACCTGTCATTCTCTCTCTCTCTCTCTCTCTCTCTCTCTCTCTCTCTCTCTCTCTCTCTCTCTCTCTCTCTCTCTCTCTCTCTCTCTCTCTCTCTCTCTCTCTCATTGCCGGTCCTCATTTGGTTTGTGTTTTCATGGTTTGTATGTACATTTGACTGGTATCAGCTGCAAACTGTATGTTCCAGACATTAATGACTGGTATCAGCTGCAAACTGTATGTTCCAGACATCAATGGCTGGTATCAGCTGCAAACTGTATGTTCCAGACATGAATGACTGGTATCAGTTGCAAACTGTATGTTCCAGACATGAATGACTGGTATCAGCTGCAAACTGTATGTTCCAGACATCAATGACTGGTATCAGCTGCAAACTGTATGTTCCAGACATCAATGGCTGATATCAGCTGCAATCTGTTGGTTCCAGACATCAATGGCTGGTATCAGCTGCAAACTGTATGTTACAGACATCAATGACTGGTATCAGCTGCAAACTGTATGTTCCAGACATCAATGGCTGGTATCAGCTGCAAACTGTATGTTCCAGACATCAATGACTGGTATCAGCTGCAAACTGTATGTTCCAGACATCAATGGCTGGTATCAGCTGCAAACTGTATGTTCCAGACATCAATGACTGGTATCAGCTGCAAACTGTATGATCCAGACATCAATGACTGGTATCAGCTGCAAACTGTATGTTCCAGATAAACGAATGTGAGGCCAGCCCCTGTCAGAACGGAGGAACATGTTACAATACAGACGGCTCTTACACCTGCCACTGTCCGCCAGGCTTCAGAGGAGACGACTGTGGGCAAAGTAGAGTATGTGCGTGCGTGTGCGTGTGTGTGTATGTGTGTGTGCGTGCGTGCGTGCGTGCGTGTGCGTGCGTGCGTGCGTGCGTGCGTGCGTGTGTGTGTGTGTGTGTGTGTGTGTGTGTGTGCGCGTGTGTGATCTTCTACAACACCTTGGATGTGTTGCTCGTCTCTCTCTCTCTCTCTCTCTCTCTCTCTCTCTCTCTCTCTCTCTCTATCTCTCTCTCTCTCTCTCTCTGTACTATATCGGTGTTTGCTTGCCTTACTGTGGAAGTGTTGTTCATTTCTGTTTTCATAAGTAGGCACTTTCCCTTCTATTGCAAGGATGTGTTTGCTGTTCGCAGTGATCCTGGTACAGACTTCGGAACCTCAGTTCCTCTATGCCATGAACTCAGGACCGGGAGATGAGGACATACGTTGGGGAAGAGGTGGGGGTGGTACTTTAATTGGGGAAGAGGTGGGGGGCGGCAGTTTGTATGCAAGAAACATAGGGAGGCAAAGGACCTCAATGTTGCTACAACAATGTTACGTCTCTGTTTTCATGGTGGTGCAAAAGACCCCAGTGTTGCTACGACAATGCTACGTCTGTTTTTTCAAGGGGAGGCAAAGGACCCCAGTTTTGCTACGACAATGCTACGTCTCTGTTTTCAAGGGGAGGCAAACGACCCCAGTTTTGCTGACACAATACTACGTCTCTGTTTTTCATCGGGCACCTTAGACCCATGCTATGATCCACGTGTCTGATTAATTCGGGTAGCTTAAAGTCATGCCATAATCCTCTGTGTGTTGAAGTCGGCTACTTTAAACCCATGCCATAATCCTCCATGCCTATATAATTCGGATGGATTAAAGTCATGCCATAATCCTGTGTGTTCAAATCGGATATTGTAAACCCATGTCATGGTCATTCGTGCCTGTTTCATTCGAATGTTATAAGCCTTGCCACAATCTTCCATGCCTGTTTGATTTGGGCGTCATAAAGTCATGCCACAATCTTCCATGCCTGTTTAATTCGGGTGACATAAAGTCTTGCCACAATCCTCCGTGCCTGTTTAATTTGGGCGTCATAAAATCATGCCACAATCCTCCGTGCCTGTTTAATCCGGGTGGTATAAAGTCATGCCATAATCCTCAGTGCCTGTGTGAGTGGCATAAAGTCATGCCATAATCCTGTGTGTATTGAAATCGGAGGTTTTAAACCTATGCCACAATCCTACGATGTGCCCTGAAACTCACCTGACTTCAGTCCGGAAGAAAGCTCAGAACGGACCAGTGAGGGGGGCTTGGTTGCTGCCCTGTGTGCCCGAGGTATAACGGACCAGTGAGGGGGGCCTTGGTTGCTGCCCTGTGTGCCCGAGGTATAACGGACCAGTGAGGGGGGCCTTGGTTGCTGCCCTGTGTGCCTGAGGTATAACGGACCAGTGAGGGGGGGGGGCTTGGTTGCTGCCCTGTGTGCCTGAGGTATAACGGACCAGTGAGGGGGGGGGGGGGGGGGGGGGGGAGGGGGCTTGGTTGCTGCCCTGTGTGCCAGAGGTATAACGGACAGAAAGTGAGTCAGTCAGCAACTTAATCAGTAAGTCAGTAAGTTAGTAAGTGAGTAAGCAAGGTAGGAAGTATGTAATTACATAAGAAAATAAGTACGTAACTAAGTAAGTTAATAAGTAAACAATAATCCTGAGGGTCTGCCTAGTTTGGATCATAAAAACCCGACCACACGCCTGTTTCATTCGAACTTTGGGGTATACGTGTTTCTATGCCAGCACTCAATAAATGGACCCACGCATTGTGTACGTCTGTTTGCAGAGTGTGGGAAAGGGATACTACGGGCAGGGCTGCAGTGGACGGTGTGGTGAGGGATGTGATGGAGGACAGTGTGACAATGTCGCCGGTCATTGTTCGTGTCGCTCAGCCGGATGGACCGGACCAAAGTGTGACGGTGAGTGGGTCACACGACGTTGTTTTGTTTGTGAAGCATGCCTGCACTAGTCTTTTGTCTTTTGTTCTTGAAGTCAGCGTCTGTCCTTTACAGCTGCATGACAGTTGTCTATGGAAACAGTGTTCTTGAAGTGGACAGCTGTCTCTCAGAACTGCATGGCAGTAGAATATATGAAAACGGTATGCTTGAAATCAAAGTCTATCCTGTAGAACTGCATAGCATTAGACGACGGAAACAGTGTTCTTGAAGAGAACGTCTGTCCTGTAGAACGGCGTGGCAGAAGAGTATGGAAACAGTGTTCTTGAAGTGAACGACTGTCTCTCAGAACGACATGGCAGTAGACAATGGAAACAGTGTTCCTGAAGTGAACGTCTGTCTCTCATAACGACACAGTAGACGACAGAAACGGTGTGTTCTCTAAGTTAATGTTTGTCTACTACAACTTCATCATACTGCTGTACAAAGTGAAAACTGGCTTGTTCCAGATCTCTGTCTAGCCTGATCATGAGCTTAATGTGTACGGAATTGAGTTTGTGTGATGCTAGGTACATGGTGTGTTTCATTTTATTTGAATGGGGAAGATGTCATGTTTTATGTCATCATGAACTGTGAAAATCGTGTGATGCTCGCTGTTTGTTCCATTTTATCACAAACTGTGAGTATTATGTAATGTTCCCCACAGTCACGTTCATCGTGACATCGTGAGCTGTGAGAATACATGTTGCTCACTATTACATCGTGAGCTGTGAGTATTGTGTGATGCTCCCCACATGTCATGCTTCATTTCATCGTGAACTGTGACGTGTGATGCTCCCTACATATCATGCTTCATTTCATCGTGAACTGTGACGTGTGATACCCCCTACATGTCATGGTTCATTTCATTGTGAACTGTGACGTGTGATGCTCCCTACATGTCATGCTTCATTTAATCGTGAACTGTGACGTGTGATGCTCCCTACATGTCATGCCTCATTTCATCGTGAACTGTGACATGTGATGTTCCCTAATGTCATGCTTCATTTCATCGTGAACTGTGACATGTGATGCTCCCTACATGTCATGTGTGCAGCATGTGATGAAGGCTACTACAGGACCACAGTG
>JADBJO010025423.1:10000-18208 GCA_016801955.1 Conus betulinus
GTGTGGTTGTGTGTGTGTGTGTGTGTGTGTGTGTGTGTGTGTGTGTGTGTGTGCGTGCGCGCGCGCGCGCGCGCACGCGTGTGTTACTTTAGCAATTGAAATGAAAATACTGTTTTAAATGTAACAATTTAAAAGATAGATTAAAAAAACAAGCAAACAAAACAAAACAACAAAACAAAAAATCTGAAATATTTACAGAAACGAGTCAACTGGGCTTAACATCAACGAATTTACAAATGTGAAAAAAGGCGTGAAGATTCTGGAAAATGCATAGGGAATCTTTTTTGTCGGACGCTGGAGAGAGATGAGTTAAAAAAGGAACAATTAAAAAGAAAATGCAGAGTATTGAAAACTGTAGACTGCTCCACAAGCGCATTGTAAATTTCTGTGGAATTTTGTACGAAGAGCGTTAACTTTAAGCCTATAAAAGAGAGATTCCAGTTTCTGAAATTTGTGTACATGTACATACGTCTTTGTATACAGTTTACGAATTTGAATGGACGAGTTAGATGGACGAGTAGATTTCCTAGTTCTTGAACAGCAACTCAGTGAAGAATCTTGTGCATGTATTTTTTTTAAGAATACTGAATATTTATACAGGTTATAAAAAGACTAAAAGATACTCTTTTAAAGAGTCCACAGGTTTCATGAAGGCTCCAAGGTATTTTGATATAGACAGAATTTTCAGAGTTTTTGGATCCCATACGGGCAGTTCTGTCCGCCCATTCATTTCCTACAATCCCACAGTGTGACGGAATCCAGCAAAAGTCCACTGTTATCCCTCTAGATGTAAGGAAATGGATCAGAATTTTTAGTTCGGTAATAATCTCGGCACGATTGGTAGCAGCAATAGATTCCATTGCTTGAAGACAGATTTTGGAATCAACACAAAAAAGTATTCTGGAAAAATCACGTGGAATGTCAATAATATAATGCAGAGCCATTAGAATTGCTATCAGTTCAGCCATAAAGACAGAAAACCCTTTCCAAGATGAAAAGATTTATCTACTTTCAAAGCAGGAATAACAAAGCCGGAACCAGCATTGCCATTTATAGGGGATCCGTCTGTGTAAACTTTTAAGTGATTAGGGTAACCATCGTCTATATGTGACTTGCCCATAGCATCTAAGACGTTATTATTAACATTCGTTTGCAAATCAGTGTATTTATAATCAAACCTTGCCGGGATAAGTTCCCAATTAGGAATAGGACTCAGGGGATAACGTGGGGCTATGGTTTTGTGATTCAACAGGTTTGAGGAGTACATAAGGATGGTTTTATTTGATCGTATTGTTTTTGCGCGTTTTGGAAAGTCTAAATCAGATCGCATATTAAGTTCATCCTCATTTGAGTTCTTAAAAGTAGAACATCTTAGAATGTATTTAGCACAGGCTAATTTTCGATAAGCATCCAGGGGCAAAAAACGCCAGCTTCATGATATGTCCCTAAAATGGAAGCGTAAAGGGGAACCTCCCAGGGCTTTTCTGTATGCCTTGCAATCTGTGCTTTGTAACTTTTTTAGAAGATACTTAGGAGCTGAAAAATGTACTTCCTGTGCATATGAAATCCTTGTCCTGATCGGATTAGAGGGTGAGGTTGGGAGGAGGAGGAATGGAAGAATGTGAGCTGGCGTTTACTGTTGTTGTTTATTCGTGCGAGGTGAGACAAGGGGATATGAACTGTGTTTTGGGAACTAAAGGGACGGGAACGGTAGCCGTAGGAAAGGACGTTCTGTACGGAAGTTTTCCAATCGAATTTGATCGTTTACGTGTGAGTTTATGTTATAAATATCTGCGCCATCCTAACAATGTGAGCGATCCTTAAATCCTTTACGTCCTGATAGTTTTGTTAATTTAATCATTTAGTTTCCTTAAACTTTAATGGTACACAATGTGTATTCTCCTTATACTTTCATGATGCAATGTGTCCAGTCGTAAGTGTACCCCCCTGACCCCCCACACACACCCTTGCCTTAATGGCCCCTGTAGCTGAAGGCAATAAATCATCAAAGCGTCCTCTCTCTCTCTCTCTCTCTCTCTCTCTCTCTCTCTCTCTCTCTCTCTCTTGCGACCATGAAAATGACACGAAATGTGCCAGTGCAGTGATGAAACGCACTGAACAAAGTCAGTGGTGACAGGAAGTGGGCTGAAGACGATCTGATCAGAGCGCACCATGTTGGACAGACAAGACACGGCTCACCGAAAGTGATGATTGCAAAATTTCTCACCTGGACTGACAAATTGTTTATAATTAGGGACAGATCATTCAGGTGGAGCCTAGAAAACATTGTCATACGTGTTGCCAATGACCTGACAAGTCAGCAAGCAGCCCTCGTTGCACGTGCAAAGCAGGAAGTCAGGCAGCCCTACTTCGTGAAGGGGAGGATGGTGATTGGCCCGAGGCGACCCGACCCACGCACGTACGCAGAGGTCACGGCGGAGGGAATGATGACGGCAGTATCGACAGCGGGCACGGCGGTCTCGCGGGCGGTGCACACATCTTCGATGACGACGACGATGGCAGCGACGACGACAGGGGTAATGACGGTGACTTCAGGGGTGCGGATGTGGCGAACGAGCGCTGTGGCGATGTGTGAGGTGCCGAGCGAGGTCATCGTGCCAATGGCATTGAACTCCGAGGGGATTCCCCTAGTGATCATGTGATTCAGCCAGCCAGTCAGCGGCCTGTTCTGAAGGAAGCCAGTCCTCAGTGTGCTGCCAGCAGGGGTGGGAGCAGGGTTGGTGGGGCTGTAAACCGGGGTGCACGTGGAAGTGACAATGATCGTAGAGAGTCGAGAGGTGGACAGTTCAGGGTAACATGCAAACATTCCTACGCGGAAGGGACAGTGATAACACATCCCGTTCAAGCCAAAGGAGCCGGCGATCTAGCCACAGCCAGAAATAGGACAACGCGCGACCACACAGGCACAGGAAATAACATTTCTTAATTACAATGTAGAAAATCTGTTCTATAAAATGCATGATGTTTCCTTTCTACAGTTCATAAATAAATTTGATTTTGTTTGTCTGACTGAGACGTTTATTGGACCACAGTTTGACTTGAGTAATGTTTTTTCAGGCTTTTTTTGAAATTCAGTTCCACCAGCAAAAAAACTGTTAGTACATGGACGATGCTCAGGTGGTGTTCTAGTGCTTATTAAAAACAAATATGAAAAGCATGTTGAACGGATAAAATGTAGATCTCGATTTCATAATAATAAAAATTGATAAAGAGTTACTAGATATTGATAAAAACAAAATTAATGTTTATAGCATGCTATGTCCCTCCAGAGAGTTCACCAGCATATGATAACAGTAACCTGAAAGATGGAATCCTTGCCATGGAAGACCAGTTGTTTTGTCATACTGAGTTTGAAAAAAAGATGTGTATATATGATGTGTAGCGATTTTAATGCCAGAACTGGGTGTGAGCAAACACGAATAGAGAACATATTATATAGATAATTTTACGTTTGGTTTTGTTGTTGTTGATGATGATGATGATTATGACGATTTATTTAAGAGTCGTTCTTCAAAAGATTCAGTAATTAATAATTTTGGGCAATCACTGTTGGATTTGTGTTTTCTCTTTAACTTGGAAATAGTCAACGGTTCGTGTAATAGTGAAGACGAGGGTGAATTTACATTTGTAGCACCACAAGGCTGTAGTGTCGTTGACTATTTTATTTTGTCAGAAGATTTGTTTCCCTTTTGCGATTTGTTTGTAAATAATTGCTTCTTTTCTTGGCACCTCCCAGTTCAGCTGACATGGAAACACGGAGGAAAACCCATGATGTAGAAAAATCATCAGAAAAGTCAGCTGACCCGACAGAAGAGAGGATAGTTTGGTTGGATGACTTTAAAGACACATTTATACATGAAGTAAGTTCCAAACACTTCAAGGAACACATTGATCATGCTTGTGATAAGACTAAAGAGAAGATATTGATAACTCTTTGAACATATTTACAATGGCTTTATATGCAGCGGCTAGCTGTCTCATTACAACTACGAGTCCTAAAAAACTCAAAAGCCAACGAGTGGTTCGATAAGGAATGTAAAGAACAAAGAACGTTAGTAGAACGTTTATTAAAGAGTTTCCAAAGAGCGAGGATTGAAACTTACAGGAAACAGCAGGAAGAACTCTATGTAAAGGAGAGAGAACAAAATATACTGATCTTAAACAGGATAAAAAGAGGAAATTTGATGAAGTTAGACTTGCAAAGTTAATAAACGCTATCAATAAACCAAAATTATTCTGGAACAACAATGAAGCTTATAAAGAAAAAAAAACGTTTATAATGACATTGGCATCAAACAGTGGCAGGATCACTTTTTCAGCGTATTCAATGACTGTGATAACATAGACAATATGGATGGAGAGGATAGTTTATATTTGAGAGAATGAAGACCAAGAACATCAAGAGCCTTCTTTAACGACTATATAACGAAGGAGGAAATTAAGAATGGCATTAGAAACTTGAAATGTGGAAAGAGTGCTGGTCCAGACAAGATTGTGAGTGAAATGCTAAAACATGCTGCTGACAGTATCATTGATTATCTCGAAATGTTATTCAACAGACTTTTTAATTCTGGTTATTTTCCAAGGGAATGGGCCAAATCTGTAATTGTTCTGATTTTCAAAAAAAGAGGATTCCAATAATCCAGACAGTTATCGAGGGGTAGCCTTGACTAGTGCCGTGTGAGCAAAGTTTTAAACTTCCATTTTAATAAAAGATTAAGTGCATGGGCCGAACGGGAAGAAAAAATATTGAAGAGCAGGTAGGGTTTAGAAAAGATTATAGTACTATGGATCACATATTTACCTTATACGCACTGGGTTCAAAAATACCTATTAAGTAACAGAAAATTGTATGTTGCTTTTATTGACTTCCCGGAAGGCTTTCCATACAGTTAATAGAAATATTTTGTGGGATATACTAAAAAAGTCTGGTGTTCAAGGTAAACAGTATAGGTCATTAAAGGGGAATTTATAGTTCAGTTATCGCATGTGTAAGGGACGAAAGCTTATACTCTGATTTTTTTCCATTGTCCACAAGGCGTGAAGCAGGGGGTGTTTATGAGAGTCCCCAAATGTTTTCCTTTTCATTAATGAACTGGCGCTTGAAATAAATAAGAAGGGAAGACATGGAATACAGTTCATACCTAATGCTGCAGAAGTCTTCCTTTTATTATTTGCAGACGATGTAATCCTTTTATCAGACACGGTGGTTGGATTACAGAATCAGTTAAATGCATTAAAAGAAGAAACAGACAGACTTAAGTTAGCTATTAATATAGATAAGACGAAGATTATAGTTTTCAGAAAGGGAGTTTTCTAGCAGCTCGGGAAAAGTGGTGGTTTGGGAATTTAGAAGTGTTGGTAGCCAATAGCTATAAATACTTAGGTTTAATTTTACCACAAAACTATATGAGCAAGGGGTGGTTAGAAATGTGTAGAAAAGGCAGAAAGGGAGTGACTGAAATTCTAAGATCACTAAGGAAATTAAGATGTATTGACCCTACCATCTTTTGAAGCTGTTTGAATACCCAAGTGGAACCAATGCTAACTTATGGTGCCGAAATATGGGGCTATTTCGAGAATCAATTCATGGAAAAAGTACACACACTAGCAATAAAGCGTTTTTTCTTGAATATCCCTATACATGGTTCTAACAAAATGGTATATGGAGAAACTGGCAGGTACCCTCTGCAGATACGTGCAAAAATTAAATGTATGAGAGGTTTGGCTTCGTCTTGTTAAACTCCCATCATCCAAGATTTGTAGGCAGGCATATACAATGTATTAAATCAACACGAAAGTGGAAGACAAAACTGGGGTTTTCAAGTAAAGAAATTTCTATTCGAAAATGGTTTTTGGTTTTGTTTGGAACAACAGGGCGTCGAGGACAAACAAACGTTTTATTCTGGAATTTAAAGAGCGTCTGATCTCCATCCTATCAGCAAGTTTGGCATTCCGAGATGGAAAATAACGAAAAGTATACATGGTTTTTACAGTTTAATAGTGATTTACAGCCTGAAAAATATCTACTAACAATTACACGAAGAATGGCACAGGGATTCAATGGCACGATTCCGTACCAGGACACTTGGTCTTGACGCAAGCCAACATTGATATAGACTGAAACCCGAACTGCTATTAGGTGTCCGGTATGCAAAGAAAATGACAGAGAGAATGAATTCCACTTTTTTCTTTTGTTGTAAAGAATAAAAAGACATACGAGAGCAATATGATGTTTTTAGAACACCGTTTGCAAGGAGGGGTAACTTGGTCGCTTTGCTACAAACAGATAAAACAACAGTAATTTCATTTGTCATTCTCTCTCTCTCTCTCTCTCTCTCTCTCTCTCTCTCTCTCTCTCTCTCTCTCTCTCTCTCTCTCTCTCTCTCTCTCTCTTATACACACGTGCTATTGACAAATAGATGGATAGAAAGAAAGAAAGGTAGATAGGTATATAAAGAAGTAAGCAGGTAGGCAGGGATATAAGTTCGTACGTAGGTAGGCATTTAGGGAGGTAGGGAGGTAAGCAACTCTAATATGTATGTATAATCTAACGGATTCCCGTCGATTTCATGGAAGGCTTTCGATTAAGTCTCATATGTAAATTTTCCAACTGTTTGAAAACAATATGACTCAAAAAGCACAGGTGAGTTATTTGTTTTTTTTTTTTTTTTTTTTTTTTTGGGTGGGTCTTTTATTTAGTTGGCTTATTTATGCAGAGTCTGGCCACTTATGAAGGGTATGTGAGCATCGTATTGTAATATCAACATCAAAAATATATTTTGAGAGAGAGAGAGAGAGAGGAGAGAGAGAGGAGAGAGAGAGAGAGAGAGAGAGGAGAGAGAGCGAGAGGAGAGAGAGAGAGAGAGAGAGAGAGACGCTTTCGTGATTTAATGCCCTCTGCCTAATAAGATATTAAGGCGGGGGAGGTACACCTACGATTTGACGCATTGCATCATTAAAGCATAAGAGAATAGATGATAATGAGATTAACAAAACCATCAGAAAACGTTATGGGTTAAACTAAGGTACATGTAGTTATCACATAAATCAGCTCACACGTGAACGATTTAATCCTGTTAGGGGGACTTCCTTCAGACTTCATTTTTGCCCTGCCATTCCCACCGCCTCAGTCCCCACACAAGGTCCCCACCTCCCTTCTCACAGTCCCCACTCCCCTTCTCACAGTCCCCAGTCCCTTTCATAGTCAGTACACCCCTCCCTTCTCACAGTCCCCACTCCCTTCTCACAGTCCCCACTCCCTTCTCACAGTCCCCACTCCCTTCTCACAGTCCCCACTCCTTCTCACAGTCCCCACTCCCTTCTCACAGTCCCCATTCCCTTCTCACAGTCCCCACTCCCTTCTCACAGTCCCCACTCCCTTCTCACAGTCCCCACTCCCTTCTCACAGTCCCCACTCCCCTCTCACAGTCCCCACTCCCTTCTCACAGTCCCCACTCCCTTCTCACAGTCCCCATTCCTTCTCACAGTCCCCACTCCCTTCTCACAGTCCCACTCCCTTCTCACAGTCCCCACTCCCTTCTCACAGTCCCCACTCCCTTCTCACAGTCCCCACCTTCTCACAGTCCCCACTCCTTCTCACAGTCCCCACTCCCTCTCACAGTCCCCACTCTCTTCTCACAGTCCCCACTCCCTTCTCACAGTCACCACCCCCTTCTCACAGTCCCCCCTCCCTTCCCACAGTCCCCCCTCCCTTCCCACAGTCCCCCCCTCCCTTCTCATAGTCCCCACTCCTTCCTTACAGTCCGCATTCCCTTGTCACGCCATACAGCCATCAACACAAACAGGAAACACAAGTCGCGCACCTTACAGGCATCAACTCAAAACAGGAAACACACAAGTCGCACACCTTACAGGCATCAACTCAAACAGGAAACACAAGTCTCACACCTTACAGACATCAACTCAAACAGGAAACACAAGTGTCACACCTTACAGGCATCAACTCAAACAGGAAACACAAGTCGCACACACCTTACAGACATCAACTCAACAAACAGGAAACACAAGTCGCACACCTTACAGACATCAACTCAAACAGGAAACACAAGTCTCACACCTTACAGACATCAACTCAAACAGGAAACACAAGGTCACAACAGGCATCAACTCAAACAGGAAACACAAGTCTCACACTTACAGGCAATCAACTCAAACAGGAAACAC